>VMBQ01009017.1:0-31709 GCA_007657795.1 Dreissena rostriformis
TTGCAATATCATAGCCTTTGTTGACCATGATCAAACATGTTCTGGTCCAGATGTCATTTGGACAAACGTGATCGACCATGTTTGAAACATGGTTAAATCATGGTCAAATGAGAGTCGGAACATGTTTTCTGGACATGTTTCAAACATGAATGACCATGTTTGAAACATATTTGAAACATGGTTTAATTGTGACCTTTTCCGCAGGGATCGAAACACCTCACTTTAAACAAACCAAGTTAACCATCTATAACAAATTTAATTTTAATGATCAACATTTTTGCTAAAAAACTTTTAACTATTGTCCAAGCCATGAGAGATTAATTTACATTATAAACATGATGAATAGCATCTAGAGTTTTATTATTGAGCTACATACTAGCATAATAATTATGCCAAGACATTATTTCAAAGGTTTAATTGTGGTGTATTTTCCATATCACAGAGAAATCATACAATTTTAGTAATTTGAAAGTATTATTATAAATCACTGAGAAATCATAGTTTATATGTGTTATATTTTTTATTACAAGTATTCAAGTATTCATTTTACTCAAGATTATTTTGTAGCTCTATGAAAAACATACATACATGAAAAGCAGGCAAACTAGTTATGTCAATACTACATCAATTTTCGTTTTCATGTAATTTCTTAGAACATTGGATTCAATGCTTGAAGCCAAGTTAAACCCTTTGAGCGCTGGAACCGAATTTTGAAGGCCTTTGCAAACAGTGTGGATCCAGATGAGACGCCACAGAACGTGGCGTCTCATCAGGATTCAAACTGTTTGCTATTCTGATAGTATTCTTTGAAAAAAATCGAAGAAAATGCTTATTTTAGAAATTCAGCAGACGACATTTTAGCAGATGACAAATTTCCCAGCATGCAAAGGGTTAAAGTGAACAATTACAGATGAGTAGCTCTCAAAACCTGGCAATCATTAGTTCTGTTTTTCTTACTGGCACAGTGACCTAGATTGGCACACTGCAGACAGACACAGGACCAGTATGTGATTTCCTCCACAGGTGATCCATGTAAATACATGTCCAAATGTAGCACATCATAGGCAGACTACTTAATCTAATTATTTAACACACTACACTGTAAATGTCATATTTTATCTTGACTAACTTCACAGAGCTATTAAGTAACAATTGTGTTACTGTAAACACAACAAAATGTTTGCTTCGCATCTAAACTTGTATTATCCTTAAAAATTTCATTATTGTTAAAGAAATTCTGGTTTTTGTATATGCCCTAAAATGAGCCTAGATCTGTGATGGTTTGATCCTTGAGTGTAAAGTGTCGTCCCTGATAAGCAGAGTCCGCACAGGGACAGGGACGACACTTTCCGCTTTTATTGTATTTTTCATTTAAAGGAAGATTTTTCTTGAAGAAAATCCAGTTGAGGCGGAAAGTGTCGTCCCTGTTTAGCCTGTGCTCACTGCACAGTCTAATCTGGGACGACATTTTACGCACAAGAATTAAACCCCCTTTTACAGAGAGGGGCTCATACATTTCCATGACTCAGTTTAACTTGTTACTCAAGAGCAAGACTATTTGTGCAGGCTTATCTGGGACAACACTTTTCTGCCACATGCATTAAGCCTGGTTCTCCTAGAGCACTGCTCATATAAATCCATTATTTGTCATCTCAATCTTTAACCCTTTGAATGCTGGGAAATTTGTCGTCTGCTAAAATGTTGTCTGCTGAATTTCTAAAATTAGCATTTTCTTCGATTTGTTTTCTAAGACCACTATCAGAATAGCAAACAGTTTGGATCCTGATGAGACGCCACGTTGTGTGGCGTCTCATTTGGATCCAAACTGTTTGCAAAGGCCTTTAAAATCCGGTTCCAGCGCTGAAAGGGTTAAAGTTCAAGTTATATACATTTATGGCTATTCAAGCAATCAGCAGAAACAGTTATATTTATACAAATGAGCCTGCCTCTGTGAAAAGGGGGTTTAATGCATGTGCGTAAAGTGTAGTCCTAGATTAGCCTGTGCAGTCTGCACAGGCTAATCAGGGACAACACATTCTGCTTCAACTGGATATTTGCTTAGAAGTGACTTTCTTTAAACCAAATATCAGAAAAGCGGAAAAAGTTGTCCCTGATTAGCCTGTGCGGACTGCACAGGCTTACCTGGATTGGAATGACACTTTACGTACATGCATTAAAGCCCTTTCATCAGAACGCAACTCAAACAAAAAGTGGGTTTCACAAAAACTTTCTGCTCCATTGACCTTTTTACAGCCAGAGGATAAATGTATAATTTATCAGAAGTAGATAAATGTTAACACAGAATTATTTCGGCTATTCAAAGAATGTCAATAAATTAAATTATGTATTGTGTTTTATATCATATTAATATTAATTATGAAACCAACGGGAATCTTAATTAAGATAACAGTAATACATCACTGTCAATTAATGAATAGAAGACCCAAGAGCGCATTTAAATGAGACCTAATTGAACACGGTTCATTTATTATTATTAGCCCTAATAACAAATGCATTTTTCAAGAATGCCATTAAATATCTTAACAGCACAGATTTCAAGTGACAAGCACAACCTTGTATGTATAACTTAACCCTTTGCATGCTGGGAAATTTGTTGTCTGCTAAAATGTCGTCTGCTAAATTTCTAAAATTAGCATTTTCTTCGATTTTTTTTCAAAGAATACTATCAGAATAGCAAACAGTTTGGATCCTGATGAGACGCCACGTTCTGTGGCGTCTCATCTGGATCCAAACTGTTTGCAAAGGCCTTCAAAATCGGGTTCCAGGGCTCAAAGGGTTAAGGGGTAATTTCAAACTCAGAAAGTAGCTAGGCAAGTATAACCGATCATAAAAAAACAATAACTTCAAGTGCTGTTACGTCACATGCTGTATGCAAGAATGGTGAGATATGTAACACCTGGCAGCAAATGTAAATTAATGTTCACACATTCTGGTATAATGTCAACAAATAGAGGCTGTAGGTTGTCCCACATAAGGTGTTTTATTGCAGATAGTGCAAAAATGTCATGCATTAATTATTGCTGGTATGACCGGGTAATTTTTTGCTGAGGTCGAAAAAATGTTTCTCATATTAAGTAATCAAACCAAGAAATTTAATGCGAAGTACGTCTTGTATTTATTAATGGGTTTTATGACTGCGAAATTACAACTTACTTCTTCTTTAATGGACACTTTCTTATACAAGTATGTAAGTGCAATTTTTTATTAAAGGTATACAAGCAGTGTGCTGGCTGCTTGTTCAAAAAAAAAGTATTTGCCTCTTCCAAGTTATTTTAAAAAGAACAAGAGATGTGTTTGTCAGAAACACAATGCCCCCTACTGCGCCGCTTAAAAAAAAGACCTTTGACCTTGAAGGATGACCTTGACCTTTCACCAATCAAAAGTTTCTATATCTTATCTTCAATAATGCAAAAGTTATGACCAATGTTAAAGTTTTCGGATGGACAAATGGACCGACTGACGGACAGTTCAACTGCTATATGCCAACCTACCAGGGGCATAAAAACCCAGTAATGCCAGAAATAGACATTTCTGATTTAAATTAATTGTTGTGTCTTAGCTGTAGCAGTCTGGATATTAATAAAGTCATATTTTATGATGCACCAGCACGTCAACAAGATGAGTGGTGTTTACTACAGAAGTCATCATCTTCCTGAATATTTCTCTATAAAGCAGCCTCAATGATTTGTTCAGCAAACTTTTCATTCATAAATTAGCCCAAGCAATAAGCTGTGGTTGTACATCCCACATCCGTTGCATCTTGACAGCAAACTACTCAATAAGGAAACACATATGAACTCTTGTGTTCAATTATGGCTACCAAGGTCAAAGGTTGACTACCATTGTAAATTATCAAATAAAATGGTCATCCCCGGACGACCATGGTCAGCTATGGGCTACCATGGTCAACTATGGTCTGCCATCGTCAACTATGGTCTGACACGGTCAACTATGGTCTGCCATGGTCAACTATGGTCTGCCATGGTAAAATATGGTCTGCCATGGTCAACTATTGTCTGCCATGGTCAAATATGGACTACCATTATAAACTATGGGCTGCAATTACCAACTATGGGCTGCCATTATCAACTAAGTGCTGCCATGGTCAGATATGGACTGCCATGGTCAAATGTGGGCTGCCATGGTCACCGTTGAGCTACCAGGGATAACTGTGGACTGCCATATTTAACTGAAGACTACCAGAGTAAACTTAAGTCTACACAGAGAAATTGAGTAACATGATGAATGCTTGACCATCATGTGCGTTAATGACCACCTCAGTCCAAAAATATTATTATATTTGGGTAACCATTATAGTTGACCATTGTTACCAAAATCCCATGGTCGGCAGTCAAATCTTAATATATTTTACATGGTTTTCCATTTTTAAGGACATTGCAGCAATATTCAAGGAAAATTCAGCCATCCAGTGTCTGGCATTTCCAGCAAGACACAAACCAGTCCAAGCAATTGGCAAGTGAGTAACATTACATAAGAAGCGAGCTATTACTAATCTAGACCAGTCCCAGACACTGGACATCATTTCAAGGGATGCATGCGAAATTGCCCTATCTACCTTACATTTCTATCAGAGATACACCAGTTTGATCCTCAATCCATGAGAGATGATTCTCCCCATAGAAATGTCTTATATTTTGACCCTGGTCATCAGTATTGCCCAGGATATTCTGTAGACAGTGATTTCCCCTAGGTTAGCACTGACAGTCAAATGTCAACTCATGGGGTTTCTTTTTGAGTTAGGTCATATGGGGTGAAAGGCTGTAATAAATTGGACACACATGATTATGTTGTATCACAATTATTTTAAAAGAAGTAACAGAACGTGGTGAGAACACAGTATTTATATTATGTACAGATCATTTGGAAATCTTGAATAACAAAATAGTGGAAGAAATTTTAAATCAGCTCATTCAAGATTATTTCAATTGCCACACATTATTTCAATTGCCACACACTATTTCAATTGCCAAACATTATTTCAATTGCCACACACTTTTTCAATTGCCACACATTATTTCAATTGCCACACATTATTTCATTTTCAAAGCAATGATACAAACATATTTATGTTGCTAAAACATTGATTGTGATATAGTTGCAGGATACATAGACGTCAATGGGCCTTGTTGTGGGAAAACTGGGTGTAATGCATGCGCTTAACCCTTTGAGCGCTGGAACCGGATTTTGAAGGCCTTTGCAAACAGTTTGGATCCAAATGAGACGCCACAGAACGTGGCGTCTCATCAGCATCCAAACTGTTTGCTATTCTGATAGTGGTTTTAGAAAAAAATCAAAGAAAATGCTAATTTTAGAAATTCAGCAGACGACATTTTAGCAGACGACAAATTTCCCAGCATGCAAAGGGTTAAAGTGTCATCCCTGATCAGCCAGTTCAGTCTGCACAGGATATAATCAGGGACGGCACTTTCCGCCTAAAATGGATTTTTGTTTAAAAGTAAATACATTTTAACAAAAAATTCCACAAGAGAAGAAAGTGTCATCCCTGATAATTAAGCCTGTGCTGACTGCACAAGCCAAGCTAGGACGAAACTTTATGCACATGCATTATGCAGCAATTTATGCTCCATTTTCCCACACCAAGGCTCATATAACCATTTTCCCACTGTCATGTCTGGCCCAATGACCCTGTTTTCACACTTTATCATGTTTTATTACCTATCTGCCCTAGCAGTGACATTCTTAAAGCAATAAACTGCCTACTCCCCTCATTTCCTTCTACTGTACTGACTGGAGAATAGCCATATATATCATTACCAATCATCACGCAAGTTATGTGGCCGGGCCTGGTATCGAACCCGCGATCATCGGATTTGTGATCCAGATCAACTGAATCAATATATTTAAGTATCAATATTTTATATATTACGTTTCTAGTCGTCTTTATTAAACACCATCGAATATTCATATCGGACTCTTAAGAAAGCGGTTGCGTTTTATTCATTAATATAAACTTCTTTTATTGAAGATCAGAAATAGTTTTGTAACGCCCCTCCTGTGCTGTTTTTGGTGGTGTTCGGTTGTAAGTGTTGTTTTCAATGCAAGAGGACAGCTTAAAGATCACGGTGCCTATACCACGTGACTTTTGTTGGGAGAATATAGCGTGACCCAGTTAACATTTGTAAGGATGTCTTTTTAAATATTTCACCATTTTTAATGGGATAAAGTGGGGAGCCCGCTCATTTGTGAGAGTTTTCTATAGGTATCATGATTTTTTTAAACAAATAAGTATTTTTCAGTACAGTGCAATCGCCCGTTTGTAATATGAAGTCCCCACACTGATCCGACATTTTTCTTACCGTTCAAACCCGCGATTGCACTCAACTGAAAAAAATTCTTACTTGTTAAAAAAAAATCATGATACCTTTAGAAAACTTTCACTAATGAGCGGGCTCCCCACTTTATCCCATTAAAAATGGTGAAATATTTAAAAAGATATCCTTAAAAATGTTAACTGGGTCGCGCTATATTCTCCCAACAAAAGTCACGTGGTATAGGCACCGTGAAGATGCTGAATCTGTAAATTAATATTACTAGACTAGTCTTGTTTTGCAAATAAACGCATTCTTTTTGAAAATATATATTAAAAGAGACTGATAAAAGATTTGAAGCCATCTAAAAACAGTTTTTTAATGTCTATAAATCTGGCATGTAAAAAATGTATTTTTGTTAACATTTTGTTGGTAATCAGACTTCAGGGGCCGTATATCAGTAGCTTCTAAAGTTAAACAAGAGTGCCAATTGTCACAAGATACGCCCGTTATCCTTGAAATGCACTAAGTGACCCTGTGACCTAGTTTTTGACCCGGCATGACCCATATTAGTACTTGACCTAGATATTGTCTAGATACAACTTCTGAATAAGTTTGGTGAAGATCGGATGAAAACTACTTGAATTAGAGAGCGGACACTGCTGTGGACGCCGCCGCCGCCCACCCGCCGCCCGCCCGCCGCCCGCCCGCCCGCCAAGGGTGAAACTATAATACGTCCCGTTTTGAAAAAACGGGCGTATAAAAATTGATTTTAGGTTGATGACAATGATAAACAGTTGCCTTTCTATAGTACCCATGCACAGTGAAAAACTCATGTACCTGTGGAAATCATGATTAGATTGAAGGAAAAATGAAACTTACCAATAAACATGTTGTTAAAAATAACTCGTTTCAAAAATCGCGAAAAAAATAAACCCGATGAAAATATCGCAAAATAAAACTGGATAAAAATATTGCATAAAAATATTGCATGTGTTAATCGGTTGCATGTCTCCAATCAGACCTGACTGATATATAATCTATATACTACCTCTGACCAAGTTTGGTGAATTCAACTTGAACTAGAGCTTTGTCACTGAATGTGACTTATACCCCCATACCACTTTGACGCAGGATAAAAAGTTGTTTAAAAGTTTCGGATGAATACAATTTGAATTAGAGTCCGGACAAAGTGGCGCCGTTGAAAATGCACTAATTGACCCTATGACCTAGTTCTTGACCCGACATGACCCATATTCGAACTTGACCTAGATATCAACTAGATGCAACTACTGACCAAGTTTGGTAAAGATCGGATGAATACAATTTGAATAAGAGTCCGGACAAAGTGGCGCTGTTGAAAATGGACTAATTGACCCTATGACCTAGTTTTTTACCTGGCATGACCCATATTCGAACTTGGCCTAGATATCAACTAGATGCAACTACTGACCAAGTTTGGTGAAGATAAGATTTATACAATTTGAATTAGAGTCCGGACAAAGTAAAATGCACTAATTGACCCTTTGACCTAGTTTTTGACCCAGCATGACCCATATTCGGACTTGACCTAGATATCAACTAGATGCAACTACTGACCAAGTTTGNTTTTTTTCAAAGAATACTATCAGAATAGCAAACAGTTTGGATCCTGATGAGACGCCACGTTCTGTGGCGTCTCATCTGGATCCAAACTGTTTGCAAAGGCCTTCAAAATCCGGTTCCAGCGCTCAAAGGGTTAATGTATCAATAGACAGACAATGTGAATATTGTGTAATAATTACTATTGTTTGTGAACAATATTTACTTACTTCTCCATCTATCCAAATATGATAGTAACATTACTTGATAATTACTCACAATTTTAACCCACAATCAAACCTTAAAACTGTAATTAAATGTAACTCGAACTATCTTACTGTATTTATTTGAGCAATGGTTTACAGCTGTGCAATGAAAAACACACTTGGATGAGAAAGTGAATCATTTAAACTTTATAATGACGTGTCCCTCTCTAGTTCTCCCACAATACCTACACCAACCTGATCAGTTCACAAACACATGTTACAGCCACATCAGTAAATAAATATTGCACAGGATTTCATACACGTATTTTAAGAAAGTAAAATTTAATTGCAATTTTTTCACATTTTTTTTTTCTTGTTTATGGTGTTGTTGGTATTGATGATGTTCTTGGTAGTGATGGTGGTGTTGACAGTGCTGGTGGTGGTAATATTGCTACTAATGATGATGTTGCTGATAGTGGCAGGGTTCACGCTGGGATACACAAATGGTGCCATTCGCGCAAAGTTTCAGAATTTGGCGCAAGAAAAAAGAATTTTGCGAAAATTGCTGGCGCCGACTTTTTCCCCATAAAATATCCTGTTTTTTAACCGCGCGATTACCTTTTTCGAAGACATATTGATTTTAAAAGCAGAACGCCGAAAACCAATTTTATTTGTTCCTGCATTGGCAGCAGTTGTTCTTAAAATTCAACACAGAACAGGTACCAGCTGACCCTGACTCCCTCAGCAATATATCAATATTTTCGTACACCAGTCAGTTAGTTGATCATGTGCTCTGATTTGGCCATTCCTATTGGCTAATACAGGTGATGACGTATTGATAAATGTCACCGCCATTTTGGAATGTTGAATTTGACAGGAGCGAGTTTTGTCGAAGTTAAACGTTAGTATTCTGAAATTCGTGGATGTTCTAGTCAGCAATGAACGACTGCATTGTAATATTCAGTCTTTCTTTTCACTTTAAAATTGTTTTACAGAGAGGATATTTGTTGGATTCGGTGGATTATCGATTTTAATTCACGAGTGATCATAGAAATAAATATTTTCACGAGTGGCGCAGCCACGAGTGAAAATATATATTTTCTATGATCACAAGTGAATTAAAATTGATATTCCACCAAGTCCAACAAATTTTCTTTTTATTTCATGCCTTTTTTCACAGTTTATATACATTGTAAAAGAGTTTAACTAAAGAATGTTGTTGGGATAATGACGTCATTTCGTCAAAATAATGACGTCATTTCACAGTAAACAGTGAAAATTAAGGATTATTTTCACTGATAATTTTCATTGTTTGAAACAGTGAAATCATCAGTTTTAATTCACTGATATTTCTCTATAAACCACTGGAAAGCATTAAATAAAATAGCTCTTTATACTCTAGAGTGTTGTTTTCGAACGATACAAAATTTCGGACGACAATGTTTACCGTTTTTTTTTTTTCTCTGTATTATTATCATGCCCTTATTATAAAACGCACACTATATTTTAAATACCGGTAAAAAGAGAAAAAAGTTGTGTTGATGTTGCCAGTGGTCAGGGTAATAGCAATGCTTCTCATGATGCTGTTGTTGGCAGGAGTATTGGGGGCATAGGTTTTGGTACTGATTATTTAATTTTAGTTACTCAAAATTGCCTTTAAAAAGTTATGCATTCTAAATCACAATTCTATACATTGTATTTCATGGTTACTTAAGTCATTGTCAATTATATCCAACAAAAATATTAGGGCTCTGATAAAGTTTTAAAATATTCTTAGTCACAGGAAATGATGTGGCATAATCTTTATTTGAAGAACTGACATAAATGTTCTTATCTGTTTGCTTTTCAACACCTGAGTGCATGTAACATAATTATGCAAGCCAAAATAACCGCAAAAATAACCATAACAGCTTTCTTTTTATTTAAAACTAACATCTACAAGCAAAATATTCGGAAGCAACACACTGGAAATCTGATACTTATTTTTGAGCTCAGACAGACAAATTTCTCTAAAAAAGAAATTTTTAATTTGCACTTGTAACAGCCAAACCAGTGTTTTATTAACATTAATTGTATAATCAATCTGAAGAAAACAGAACATCCTGTTTTAAACCCACACACACACATTATAATTATGACTCAAGTCAAACAAAACAGGGACTTTTATGAATCTCTTTTCTTTTCTTGTCTTTTTTTCTTAATAATTGTAAAGAGATTTCACCAATGAAACCTTGAATAAAATTTCAAAATAATTGTATAACTATGCATATTCTGCTATGATTGAGACCATGAAGCCATATTAATCCATTATATTCTTAAAATCACTGAGTTGCCTCCCTTTGATTGAAATTTGCCATGGATTTTGAAAATGCTGTGTACTACACCAAACGTTGATTGTACATGTTATGAAGGATACATATCAAAGTATATAACTAGCTTCCTGAGGCTGACAAAATAATGTTGGCACAAATGTGGGTTGATAGTCATTCTGACAACTACAGGAGTGTTAACCCTTTGCATGCTGGGAAATTTGTCGTCTGCTAAAATATCGTCTGCTGAATTTCAAAAATTAGCATTTTCTTCAATTTTTTTTCAAAGAATACTATCAGAATAGCAAACAGTTTGGATCCTGATGAGACGCCACGTTCTGTGGCGTCTCATCTGGATCCAAACTGTATACAAAGGCCTTCAAAATCCGGTTCCAGCGCTCAAAGGGTTAAAGATTATAAACATTGCCACCCATGTCACTCTGATAGCAGATGTTTCAGACATAATTAAGCTGTCAAAAGTTGTAAAACACATGTTATGGTTCTAACTTGCTGATATATTTGTTCTTATCTCATTTTGTAATTTGCCTCATTTGAAGAAGCATAACATAATTATAATGACACATTGATATCATGCTTGTTTGTCTAAATAAATATTAATGTTGAAAGAAATATCTTTCCAGCAGTTGAAATTTATACGCAGAGTTTACAGACAAAATATCACAAATATGTTAATCGGTAGGCAATAATATCAAGTCCATTAAAACCTTTGTTTGCATATGATGCATAGATTATATAGGCAATAAGCAATAAGAATGATATTGATAACAAACAATAGATGTGTTTTTCAGAAACACAATGCCCCCTACTGCGCCGCTTTGATTTTTTTTATTTTTTTTATCTTTGACCTTGAAGGATGACCTTGACCTTTCACCACTCAAAATGTGCAGCTCCACACATGCATGCCAAATATCAAGTTGCTATGATCAATAGTGCAAAACATTTCCACATTTTTCGAAACCTAAACGCAAAACCTAAACGCAAAGTGTGACGGAATTTCAGAAGGATGGACAGACAGACGGACAGTGCGATCACTATATGCCCACCTTCGGGGGCATTAAAATAACAAACTCAAAGAATAAGAAATTATGTAGAAAAATGCATAAATGTAAAAAGCTTGGAAAGCGTTCTGAACAGAAACTGCTTTGGGCATGCATGTGCAACATATTTTATTCATTTATTTATAACAGCAAAATATTATTACAAAATAATATAATAATGATAGAATGACACAAAACTAATACTCACTTGTCACATCAGATCTATTGTAAATCATGTTTGGATATCCTCCATTCTCATACGCAGACCCATTGTTATTGTATCCATAGCCCGTGTACCCATTATATTGTGTATATCCATTCATATATCCGCCCGCCATGAACGTACTCATGTAGCCACCATATTCCTCATAACACATGCTACACACATCCTGCGCCGGCGCAGGGGTCTGGTCACAAGTGTCAAACTCGGACGAGTATTTCATCTGCTTCATCATACTAAGAAAGGCCTATACCTTGCGAATGTGTCCCGTACACTTACATAATGCATGGAAAAGCAAATTTTGACAAATTTCGCTCTTTTCCAAGATTATTTATTTTAATATCGCTCTTTTCCAAGCAACTTTTCACAAATTTCGCTTTTTTCCAAGATTTTTTTTTTATTTCGCTCTTTTCCAAGCAACGTTTCACAAATTTCGCTTTTTCCGCTCTTTTCATAATCAAAGCTTAGGCAATTAAGTTAAGCATGTGGTTTTCTGTCAATGTTTTTTCCACAAGTGTTTCACCGAATTATTTCATCCAGCTCTCACGTTATGGCAAATCTTATGCCACAGAGAATGTGCGACTATTCGTTTCACCATGTGTGATACTTTAACAAACTCTCATAAACTTTTCAAATATCAAGACATAAATCCATCATGGCTTTTTCTTCATACACTTTTCACATAACAATTTCACTTTACAGTCAAGCTGGCTTCTATCTAAACCTATATCTTTACAGAACAGCAAATATTCCAAACATTATCTCAGAATTTCCAGAGAATGTCATTTTTGACAATCAACAACCGTACACCCACATTTCACTAGAAAACACTCAGAGAGACACGAAAATTGAGTTTGCTGAACATGAGTATATATATATACATAATTCTTCTGTCAGTTAAAATATTCTTCTGTCTGAACTTGGGGGCATACCATTGCAAAATCACCATAACAATTAGCATACACATTTGCATAACGGTAGACTCAACGACATATATCAAGACCAGCTCAAGCATTTATAGCCGTAAAATGTTGAAGATGACATTTTCATATATATTTTACATGAGAATAATATTCATTTCACATGTTCCCATCATAGAATATGTCTTTAATTCAACCGCAACAAAGTTTGTTGTTAAAATTGTGTTGCCGTTGTTTTGATTTTTGTCAAAAACACTTTACATATATTTACTCAATTCAATCATGTGGCTGTTGATTAAATGAAGTTAAAAATTCCAATAAAATACATGTTTTTTCTTGTATAATACTTGCTAAGGATGACTGTACATTGTAATTATTCACTTGCAGTTATAAAACATACCCCGAACTTCTAAAGCCCTGTCTGGAAATTTCACAATGTCTGAACTTATCATAAAACTGCCAAAAGCAATGAAAGAAAGTAAACATCTATCACATATTTCTAAACCAGTCAGAGAGAAAACGCTGCCTTATTCCATAGGAAATTATAACTACAGTNTTAACATAAACATTTATAATAATGTCTGGGATTACACGCAACTCTGTAAACTGTGTTCAGATTTTTTGCTGATCTTTTCTGACAGCCAAATTTAAAAAAACGAATGCAAACTTTCGAGAACATTTGCCCAAACCATTTTTTTGACATCAATTATTTCCAGAAACAAAAGAAAGTGTGGTGTCCTGGAATCAGGTACTTGTAGATGAATACACAGACTTGTTTGCAGCCATTGGCTGTAGAACTAGCCAATAAAACGATTCCATTTCATCTCTTTGAAAAAGTGCCAAAAATGTGGTCTAGCTTAACCTGATGATTATAATGGTGGACCTCTGCTGAAAACTTGTGGTGGGTGTTCCAGACGGGGTAAGTGATTATATTATTCAAGATCTGTTTTAAAGTAAACAAACAAAATCCAGCATATACATGCATTTAAGGGGTCGTTCTCGGAAAATGGAGTTTAATGCATGTGCGTAAAGTGTTGTCCCAGATTAGCCTGTGCAGTCTGCCCAGGCTAATCGGGGACCACACTTTCTGCTTTTATGGAATTCTTCAATTAAAGGAAGTCTCTTCTTAGTGAAAATCTTAGTGAAAATCAAGATTAGGCGGAAACTGTCATCCCTGATTAGCCTGTGCAGACTGCATAGGCTAATCTGGGATGACACTTTATGCACATGCATTATAAGCCCTGTTTTCCCAGAGCAAGTCTCATTTCTATTCACAATTTTTGTTTTCATCTATTGTTAATTGGCTGAAATTCTAATGTCTAGGAAAAAAATACTCTTTAGAAGGACTAAGAGTTCCTTTTTGGCCTATAATCAATGGTTTGTACTAATATTTAACCTGGCCCTCATGGATATTAAGTTAAAAGCAGATTCTCCATTATGATAATAAATATCATGCATTATTGATAGAGATATCATAGATGATACATGTATATATTCATATACGCCCCCACTTTGACCTTAACCGAAAGCCTTATGGTAATTGCGCAAACCCACTTAAAGTATCATTAATACTCAAAAATCAACGGAAATTTTGTTAAGTATTTCGTAAAATAAAGTTACCCAATAAAAAATCAATGTTCCTTATAGCAAAAGCCAAAATTTCAAAACGAGATGTTTTCTGGTAACAAGGATGTTTGTAGATATAAAATGCTTGTTTTTAATTTTTCGCGTACCCAATTAATTCCATTTTATAACCCTGCGACTATATCTATTCACACGACAAATGAACACTTACATGGTACAATTTTAGTGTTTATGTGTCGTATGGATAGATATCAGCGCGGAACATTAAAATGGAATTAATTGTGTACACGAAAAATTAAAAGCGAGCATTTTTTATCTACAAACATCCATGTTACCAGAAAACATCTTGTTTTGAAATTTTGGCTTTTGCTATAAGGAACATTGATTTTTTATTGGGTAACTTTATTTTACGAATTACTTTCCGAATTTCCGTTGATTTTTTAGTATTAATGTTACTTTAATGGTTGTTGCTTTGTTCAATACGCTTTTTTGGTGTTCATAATCCTTATTAATTTGTACATTAACTGCTTGGTTTTTTGTTTATAATTATGTGTAAAAACCCACATGGACATTTTGCAGCATAAAGTAAATACAGTCTACTCTCGTTATCTCGACATCGGATATCTCGATTTTCTCGATATGTCGAAGTAAGCTCAATGTCCCAACTTTTTTCCTTCTTTATCTATATTAATAAACATTGCATATCTCGATTTTTGTAATGTCGAATAATTCAATATCTCGATATAAAAATTTGTCCCGAGTCCCAATTTTACATGTATTTTCCGTGGTTTATCTCGAAGTGCGAATAACTGTCCCAGTGTCCCAGGTGAGAACAAATTTCTTTGATATTTCACCGTCCCGCTTCACAGGCTGCTCCCGATACTGTGCGGTAGATAATTGATCCGTTAATTGCATCATTTAATGACCACACGTGTCTAATGTCGTTAGCCATTAACACTTGAGTAATGCCTGTCACTTTAACTACAATTAACTGCAATTAACACACAGCCTGCCGAAAGGCCGAAAGAATATCGTAAGAAACGCGCATTGAATCTCATACAGTAATTATTACGCCGTTGTGAGTATTATGCAACACGGTGACGGCTTTAGTTAGACCACTTAGCAGGTATTTAGATGTTAAAAACAAGGTAAATTATCGTCTCATTTTTTCTTTGAAAACGCCTAATCGGATATCTCGAACTCTCGTTATCTCGAATTTTTTTCTTGGTCCCGCCGACTTCGAGATAACGAGAGTAGACTGTAAATATAATGATACAACATGAAACGCTGAAAGTTAGTAGTTAAAGTGAGACTGTACGATTTTGTCAAATATTTATGAATTTATATAAAATGTGTAAAAACTTATTATACATATATTTCAATATAAATTAAAATAAAAGTTAAGAAGAACATGATTGTGTTGAAAAATGTGAAATAAGCCAGATATTTAAATATGAAATTGAAAATGGCTGGAAGTCGAATTCGCCAGCATATATATCATGCATGTACAATGTGAATCTAAATTTAGTTTTAGTGCAGATTCGTTCATACGACACAAAGACACACTTTTGTTTCCTAACAAATACAAGTAAAAGTGTCGGCATCGGCTTTAACCAGCACTTACTTGTCTTTGCTGCATTTTATGAAATTTGTCTTCAATGTATATTTTTTCTTGCATATTTTGTGTTATTGTAACATATTTTTATCAATAAATTACAATTTAACACATATAAATATTTGACAAAATCATACAGGCTCACTTTAATGCAAATGGGCTATTTTGTTACTTTTACTGCTTTTATATAAACAATTAAGTGAAATTAAGCTGCACCACCACAGCCACGTGTAACTGTTATGCCCCTGTTTGAAAATATCGTCTTAACAGAAGGTTATGTTTTTATTGATGTCCTCTTTTTTCCTCGCTCTCAAAATGAACAATGTTGAATGACAAGCAAAATTTAATGAAGGCAAGGTTAACAATAATGCATAAAAGTTCAAACATTATTTTGATTCTAACATATTGATCTGACCAATAATTTTGCAATTAAAATTATAACTAAATTTATAACCATATTGCATTCTGTGTCAGATATCTTTTAGCATTGTTTATTACGCAGTTTGACTGGTAATTGTGTAACAGTTCTTTTTCTGCAGACATACCAGCAGATATCGTTTGAGAATGATTTACTATAATTAATTCAAATGTTGAATAACTTGTAAAGCACCTTTCAAGTTCACAAATTCATTCATTTAAACTAAAATCATTAAATAAGTCATAAACACAATTAACATAAATTCCATGAAATTCTATGAAAATAGGTCCAACGACAACTATAAATCCATTGTGAGAACAAACTTTTCTCCAGTAAACATAAACAAATATCACAAGAAATTTTCTGAAGCACATAGCCTACCTGTTGGCACCTGATCTTATCAGAAATGATGCTAATTTCTGGAATGTTAAATACTTCCCTTTGATAATACTATTACCTCCCTTTATCCCATTTAATCTCCCCAGTCATTCTGATAACCTCTGCATCATTAAAAGGCTTATCTCCATCATTATCAATCTAAGACCGTTAATCCTTACTGCATGTACCTTTCAACACAGATAACTCTTATCAACTGAGATACCATAATCTCCAGAAATGAATGCTCCAATCAATTTCCACATACAATATTCCTTACGGTACACAAACTTCCAAAATTTGTAAAACAGTACACACAAAAGAGTGATTAATTCACACACAAAAGAGTGATTAATTCAACAAACTGACACAAGACATTCTTGTCCTAACTTAAAAAGATTTAAAAGTCTAACTCCATCCATCTGAAAATTCCAGACTTCTGTGAAAAGCACTAGGTTAATGACAGATTAAGGTGGCATAGCTAGCCCACCTATGCCCCCCTGTCTGTTCCAGAGATTCCAGACTCACTAGCTAACAGGTAGCAATGGATATACCCCACCCACCTGGAATAAATGAGCCAGCCCAGCCAAAATGTGCTTATCAGCAGTACAGACAGGTGAGTCATGGTGATTATGCATGAAGATGATTGACCACAAAGTGCATTTTTATGATGAGCAATTTATAAGAAAGATTTCTGTAAAAAAAAACAAACAAGAGATGTGTTTGTCAGAAACACAATGCCCCCTGCTCTTTGATTTTTTTTATTTTTTATTTTTACCTTTGACCTTAAAGGATGACATTGATGACCTTTCACCACTCAAAATGTGCAGCTCCATGAGATACACATGCATGCCAAATATCAAGTTGCTATCTTCAATATTGCAAAAGTATTCATAAAATGAGCGATTTTGGCCACATATNGGAGGTTCGGGAGGGCAGGGCGGAGGTTCGGGAGGGCAGGGCCGGGCGCCCTTCAATTTAGGCCTAGCTGGAGCACTGAATATTGCAAAAGTTATGACCATTTATCGAAACCTTAACGCAAGTGTGACGGAATGTCAGAAGGACAGACAGACGGACGGACAGACAGACAGTGTGATCACTATATGCCACCCTACAGGGGGCATAAAAAAAAGGAAATTTTGATTTATTATAAACAGTACAAATTCAATTTCAAGAAACATACCAGCCAAAAGGCATATCAGTTATACCACACACTGATATTATATGTTGTATTTTTGAATGAACATAGAATGCTGCAAGTTAAAAAGAAATATTCACCTGAGTGACATTTGAAGGAAAGTTTTCCAGACTTGCTTTAAATTATTCAAGGTTAAAACTTATTGTCAGCAGTGACTGTCAGCGGCAGGGTTTAATGCCAGGTTGAAATAGAATTAATGTAAGCCATCATCACCAGAGTCCAGATTGTCAGGAAAAATTACGGGTGATGAAATACATGAGGACGAAAAAAGTGCAATAATTAGTAAGAAGCAAAAGAGATAAGTGCAGCACAAATGCACGGATGGATTCAGGCTGTTTCCTCCTCTTGAGCTGTAACTCCACATGCAGCCTGGTATATACCGACTTCTTGGCAAAGCTGATAATCTGCACAGAAGCTACCAGCAGCAGACACCTGATTACCCTTGCAATAATGGCAAGGGAGAGAACTTTTCAGCCAATTTCAAGTGCTTAACTCCCCTGATGACTCTCCACCCAGGTAAGGTACATCTTTCAGCTCTGAGTCATCACAATTAGCAGAGAATCCCCCTTCCCTCCCAGCAAAAGACTTGCGATTATGCAAACAGGGTTGTTTTCTCAGTACACAGGGTGGCAAATGAGCTCATCAGGTACATCAAGACATCAGTCAGGGAAGTGAAATGCAAGAAACATACTTTATGAAGATCTATTGGCCAGTTAACATGGCAATATCAACCAAATGTGGCGTGTTCTGAGAAAACTGGGCATAATGCTTGTGCGAAAAAGTGTCATCATAGATTAGCCTGTGCAGTCTGCACAGGCTAATCTGGGACGACACTTTCCGCCTAAACTGTATTTTCGCTAAGAAGTGACATCATTTAAACGAAAAATTCCATAAAAGCAGAAATTGTTGTCCCTGATTAACTGTGCAGTCTGCGATGACAATTTATGCACAAGCATTATGTCCAGTTTCTCAGAACACGACAAAAATATGGTGGAAGAAAAAAGAGGAGGTGGTATACAGATGTTGCTGAACAAAATGTGTCACATCTGGATGTTGCAGTTTCAAGATGTGTATTTTTGCTATTAAACTCTATAGTAATAATAATAATGTTTCATATATCACAACAACAGACAGCATTTCAGCATTTTAACAGAAAAGATAAATATCTCTATTGCAATGGGAAAATGTCTGTCTTATAAAAAAAATGGCTGCTGTTTGGCATTTCCACGTTTAAATATCTTCAGTTCGTAACGTTTTTGTAGCAATTCTTAAGTCTGGAAATGCTATCAGTAGTTTGCGATTGTATCATAAAATAATTATTGCCTAGCGTCTGTCTGGGATTTGAATTGACTTAGAAAACAATTAGTAAACAAATAAAAAATGTCTGCAATATATTGCTTTTTTTAAGTACAATTTCAGGCATTCTTGCAATGAAACAGAATGTGATCCCTTTCATCGTAGACCACAGTGGAGAAAAATATTGCAACAAAGGTCCCACTTTTATTAAATTGGAGACAAAAAGAACTTGCTCTCATTACTGCAAAAAAACATATACTTGGATATTCAATTTACCTTGAAATTTAAAATCAAACATTTACACTCAAAATTCATGTGAAATGGATATAATTTCGTTGATCAGGCAACAATTTAATCAAAGGCAGATCTTGAAGTACTAAATCTAAACTGTTCATTCAAAACGAACTTGATCAATTAACCAATTTTGATTTTATCTTAAGCCATTGATCAAAGAAACGCTGGTTCACCCAAAACTTTGATCTGTGAAAGCAAAGCCGTCTCCTTATGGGAACATACATTGTGGCTGGCACCAATCCAATCCAATATCTACCCTGCAATATTATCTGTCACTAAATTACGCCACCCATAAAAAACAAAGGATTCTTTATTTCCAAAAAGTTGCATGACTTATGCAATTTTACAGCACTCATTGAATACACTGATGCACTCAAACCTTTCATTATGGAATTAGTGACATATTGACAGAATGACTATTCTTTCAATAAAACCTATATTTATGTCCGCTAAATTATCTTTAGTTGCACTTTATAACAGAGATTTGTGTCAATTTAAAACGGCTCCATACATTTTGCTTAAATTTCACATGGCCCTCGGACTCGAGTGTTTCATGAAGCTCATTGACAATTTTTTCGATTTAATCAAGCTTAAATAAATAGGTTTAAACTTACATGTAATACAACAATTCAATTATTTGTTTGATGTAATTTTCAGTTAATCAATATTATACAACATTTTTATAGTTAAAAACCTGTTAAAATAGCACACTTTGTCATGCATATTAAAATCTCTGCAAGAGCTATGGTTACCAACATCACATTCACAGAAAGAATCAGTTTTCAAATTAATTTGATCTCCCGACTCATTACATCCTGTGAAACCCTTCAGGTGTCGCAATTCTACTACAAATGTGATTTTGAAAGACATATTAATGTAACTTTTAACCCGAGGTTTCAGACTGAGACACATATGGCCTGCGACTGAGCATCACACAGTGTTTTTTTTCGTTCGAATTCGGGGCCGGTATCCGGACCCATTCCCAATGGAAACAAGTGATGTGTTTGTGAAACACTATGTCCACTTTTGAGCGATTTTGACCCATAAATTTGACCTTTGACCTTGAAGGATGACCTTGACCTTGACCTTTCACCACTCAAAATGTGCAGCTCCATGAGATACACATGCATGCCAAATATCAAGTTGCTATCTTCAATATTGCAAAAGTTATGGCCAATGTTAAAGTTGGCGCAAACAGACCAACAAACAGACCAACAAACCAACAGACAGGGCAAAAACAATATGTCCCCCAGTATATACTGGTGGACATAAAAAGTATATGTTTTTCCCAAATGTGACATACATATTCCCAATTGAAGTTTTCAACAACAAAAAATTATATTGAAAAAACTGTTATTCTTAATTTTAAAGCATTTGTTATCAAAATAGAAACAACACTAATTTCCCAATTTTAGTAAAAACACTGCGATTTTTCCCAATCCAAAGGGACCCGGCCCCATTCCCAAGTTGGTGAAAAAAAACACTGTCACAAGAAAACTTGATAATAATTTAGAACGTTGTTTGCAAAAGCTCCATTTTAATTATATATGACCTGCATCATGCAAAAATGTGTCTTATGCCATATATATAGACAGGGTAGCTTCTGACCATCCTGCTCATCTGCACAGTCTGGTCCGGAGCTATCCTTTCCGCCTATGAGACCACAAATCAATGTGTGACTTAAAAGCAGACAGCGTAGCCCAAAACCAGACTGCGCGACTGGGTAGGCAGGTCTGGAGCTACGCAGTGTTTCCATATGCTTTAATAACCATTTTCGCATAACGCGGCTCATATAGGATCGTATGTGTCTATGTCTGGAATACAGGCGTATAAAAGGTCATAAAAGTGCACACATTGCGCTCAAGGGGCCCGTCATATCAAACATCGTACGACATTCACACCTTACGACGCAATTTTCGAAGTGCCATAAATATGTAACCGTCACATTTATAATAATTTTTGTTGAACATTTCCATTCATTTCCAAAGTAGCTGTCGAATATCCTTTATATTTGAAACAAACAGATCATAATCACTTGTATTTTAAAATTACAAAATTCAATCGTAAGTTAACATTGTCGTACGATCTTTGATAAGACAGACCCCAGGACATTATCTTTACCTCTGAGTGCAGGCTAGTGCTCACGATTTCACGTGTACATCACATATAAATAGATACAGAAGCATACATCTTACAATAGCCCCAAGGCAAGCACTGTTCATGTATACCTTTGCCTTTAGCCTATGCATATACATGTATGTACATCTACTTTGTGAATGGAAATTGCATTATCTCAATATATAACATCACGATTTCCTCTCTCTGTCTTTGTCAAAGATAAACTTTTGTTGCATTTTTATTTCAGCTTGAAGTTATATTCTATCTGTAAATATTGTTAGATGAAATGTTGTTACAGGATTTTTCAAAATTCACACATATTCGCCATACAAAATCAGAAGTCAATTAGATAAAAAGACTATATGAAAAAAAAATACTGCAGCATTTTATAAGGCACATAATGTTCATTTCAACCCATGTCATACGACAGTATATATATATATATATATATATATATATTATATTTATGTTTTGATCTATTTAATGTTTTTTGTACTTATATTTACCCAAGGTTTAATAAAAGACCCACTTCATGCGAAAATGGGTCTTATGCCATATGCAGACAGTATACATGTAGCTCCAGACCAGCCGGTGCATTTGCACAGCACAGTCAGGAGCTTCCAAGACCACTAATGAAACCACAAAACCTTGCAGGATTTTATAGCGTTGAGGGTAGCTGGGCGACTGGGCGATTGCGCAGGATGGTATGGATTGTGGCACATATGACATATGACCAATTTTTGCAGAATGTGGCTCATAAGAGCACAGAATAATGCAGTGCTCCAGCTAGGCCTAAATGAAAGGGTGCAGCTCCCTGCGCACTCTCGGACGCCCGCCATGCCCATTTCTGATCTGATCACATTGTGCAGCAATTCATATAAGTAGATTCATTTAATTATCTTATATTACACAATGAAACAAGTTATATTAATTATAGAAACAATGTTTTAAATGCAAAATAAATGTAGTATGAAATACTGACACCTTATTTTGTAAATATGCCACGCTAAAGTGCCCTTTTAACAAAAGAGCACCCTGCCTTTTTTAAATCCTTCCAGGAGCACTGTATAATGCCATGAATGAAATACAGGCACAAGAATGTTTCAAAAATTCAAATTTTGATACAACTTAAAGTCACTGAAGCACAAAGGGCAACACCAAGAATGCAGTACTATAAAAGGCAAATCACCTCTCGCCTTGCACTTAATAACACTGTGAGTCAAATTTCACAGTTTCAGATGACAAAACCTTTTTGCATGAGCCTGGGAACCTAGACAGTAGGATTGCAAAGAAACCAATTATTTTGTAAAACTTGTTGGGAAAGTTGATATTTTGAAAACTGTCTAGCCTAGCTTTCACCACAGCATTACCACTTCTTGACTGAAGGGTTTTAACCCATTTATGCCTAGTGGACTCTCCCATCCTTCAAAATTGGATCAATTTATTTCCAAAATTAGGGATGTCTAGTGTATTTATTTCTATATTTAGAATATTTCTTACAGAAACTCCTTTTAAGCAACAGCGCAGACCCTGATGAGACGCCGCATCATGCGGCGTCTCATCTGGGTCTACGCTGTTTGCCAAGGCCTTTTTTCTAAACGCTAGGCATAAATGGGTTAAATTCAATATAGACAAAAACCTAGGGATAGGTATCAAATGATTTGGTTTTGATAAGTAAATAAGTTTACAAGCAGAACATTTCCAGCTTCTAGAAAATAAAACTTATAAAGACCCCAGTATTCCTTAATCATGTACCTTAATGAATTCTGTTTTTGACTCGTTAATGCTTTTAATAAAATCACAAGGCATGCATATACTTTACAATTAATTCTTGATTTATACCATAAACATCAAATTACAAAACTGACCATTATATAACCACAATGTAACACCAAAAGCCAGCAATCTAAAACACTCAATATCATTCTTATAAATATGCTATATGTTGTTAACAAGAAAACATTGCATACAGGACTTCAAAGATAGTCAAATTTGTCAGAAGACAACCGAAATATTAACCTCAGCGCCAGTCTGCTAAGACTGAGCTCATAATTCCATTTCCCATACCGACATACAGCAGACCTGATGCATGTCTCACACACACAATATAATTACACTGCGCTGCCGGCAATTAGCCCCATGTCTTCATCAAATAGTGCACTCCATTAAAATCTAAACAACCCATCAACCAACAGTTTTTGTTTATCCACTTTCACTTTCAGGAAAGCATTGTGCAGCACATTTTCCCGTCAAGGTCTCAAGTCTACAACATCTATTACGACTTAGCAAGCCTACTACAATGTTCAGAGTTCTCCCAAGGTTCCATGTACCAAATTTTTCCAATCACCAAAGTCTGTTCCACAGACAGCTTATGCTGTATGCAAGACAACATTTGTGGATCAATATATTCTGCAGTTCCAGTAAACACTCCCAGCAGTAGTGGTCACTTACTGACCCAGTCTCTGGACAGATATCACCCTGTGGCATTGGGGAACAGTTTCATGGAACTGCTTAACCCTTTGAGCGCTGGAACCGGATTTTGAAGGCCATTGCAAACAGTTTGGATCCAGATGAGACACCACAGAACGTGGCGTCTCATCAGGATCCAAACTGTTTGCTATTCTGATAGTGGTCTTCGAAAAAAAATGGAAGAAAATGCTTTTTTTTAAATTCAGCAGACGACATTTTAGCAGACGACAAATTTCCCAGCATGCAAAGGGTTATATTTCAGACTCGTTCTGGGAAAACTTTGGTGAATGCATGTGCATTAACAAGTGATGTGTTTGTGAAACACTATGTCCCCTTTTGAGCAATTTTGACCCATTTTTTTTACCTTTGACCTTGAAAGATGACCTTGACCTTTCACCACTCAAGATGTGCAGCTCCATGAGATACACATGCATGCCAAATATCAAGTTGCTATCTTCAATATTGAAAAAGTTATGGCCAATGTTAAAGTTTGTGCAAACCAACGAACAAACCAACAAACGGACAGGGCAAAAACAATATGTCCCCCAGTATAGACTGGGGAACATAAAAAGTCATTAGCACATTAGCCTGAGGAGTCCCCACAATAAGGGTCAACACTTCTGCTGTTATGGATTGTTTTGCATGCTCAAATTAACATGGTTATCATGCTCAGATAGTCATGGAACTAGTATGTGTTCTGGGAAAACTGGGCTTAATGCATATGCATAAAGTGTCGTCCGAGACTAGCCTGTGCAGTCTGCACAGGCTAATCAGGGACAACACTTTTATCTAGACTGGATTTTTGTTATGAAGAGACTTAATTTTAACGAAAAATTCCATAAAGGCGGAAAGTGTTTAGTCCCTGGTAAGCATGTGCGGACTGCACAGGCTTATCTGGCTCATTTAATTCACAACAAGGATGAACACAAAACATTCTGTCAGTTTTGAGGATTATAGTGGACCTCAATATGTTTTACTTTTAACAGAGCTGGTTGCCGTGGCGCAGTGGATATGTTGTCTGCTTAGCGACCAGGAGGTCACGGATTCGATCTCCCTTATGCATTCTACATTTCCCCAAAGACACAAAGGACTGGCTCTACCCAGGAAATGGACTCAAGAGCGTTTCAATAAGCTTTGACTTTTGTTTAACCCTTTGCATGCTGGGAAATTTGTCGTCTGCCAAAAATTGTCTGCTGAATTTCTAAAATTAGCATTTTCTTCACTTTTTTTCAAAGAATACTATAAGAATAGCAAACAGTTTGGATCCTGATGAGACGCCACATTTTGTGGCGTCTCATCTGGATCCAAACTGTTTGCAAAGGCCTTCAAAATCCGGTTCCAGCGCTCAAAGGGTTAATTGAGCTAAAATAACAAACCATGGTCGGAGCCTAATGATGTGAAAGTATTTCCAGAAATTCCAAGAAAGTTTACAGTAAAATCAAGTGCTAAAATTCGG
Organism: Dreissena rostriformis; assembly: GCA_007657795.1. Taxonomy (NCBI): domain Eukaryota; kingdom Metazoa; phylum Mollusca; class Bivalvia; order Myida; family Dreissenidae; genus Dreissena; species Dreissena rostriformis. The sequence goes on from VMBQ01009017.1 coordinate 25,429, forward strand.
TTTCTAGCAAACTTTTGACAAACGCATACATTCTTGCATTGTGCATCTCAGTAAAAATAGACTGTTTATAACGGTTCTGAATTTCATTTTTACCAAATTTACAGTACAGATATTACCAAAACAGCATTCAAATTGTCTGAAATGGACTTGTACCATTCTGCCACTTCTGTAGAAGTAAAATCCCGATATTGAAACCAATTTCTATGTGCATTATGAAAAAAAGCTGGCATTTGGCATGCCATTCAATTAATAACTGAAACTTTCTGAAATAAAAAGCCATGCCAATTTTCACATTTTGTATACTCCACTGACAAACATGACATTTCTCATATGTCCCACTTTAAACATAAGCTAACTATGTTAACTGCCAGTAGAGAGAGCCAGACAGATGGAGACAAAATTGGATACATTTTATATGGAATGAATGCCAAAAATGCCTTGGTATTAACATAATATAAACCACCCTTGTAATGTTAACCGATGTAGTGTCCGCCTGTAAATTATGGGAGACGTTCACCTCAATACTTTGGTTAAAACCTATTCATTTGAAGTTTGATTGCATCGAAAGCCAAAGGTAAATTTAAACACTCTCGAGTCTGTTTCCTGGGTAGAACCAGTACTTGTTGTCTTTGGGAGGGAGATCTAAAGAACGCCTCCACAGTGGTTATCAAATCCATTACCTTCTGATCGCTAGGCGGACACCATATCCACTACGCCACAGCGATTCTTTCTGTGATGATGTTGTAGAGATAAAACAAAAAATAAACAAGGGCTGTTTGTAAAACATGCATGCCCCCCAAATAGGCTGTCAGTTGTAGTGGAAGCCATTGTGTGAATATGTTAGAGTATGATTGGCAATTTAAAGAAAAATTGCTCGCGTGATTCACGGAGTTGCTGATGAGATTCTGTTGTTTATTTGTCAAAAACTTCAACAAGATATTTTTGAGATATTATAAAATAAACCTTTGACCTACTGACCTGAAAATAAATAGTGGTCACCTGCCGGTCATGACCAATGTCCCAATGAAGTTTCGTGATCCAAGGCCTAAGCGTTCTTGAGTTATCATTCGGAAACCATTTTACTGCTTCAGGTTACTGTGACCTTGACCTTTGACCTAGAGACCTGAAAATCAATAGGGGTCATCTGCCGGTCATGACCATTGTCACTATGAAGTTTTGTAATCCCAGACCTAAGCGTTCTAAAGGTTATCACACCGAAACCATTTTACCGCTTCAGGTCACTGTGACCTTGACCTTTGACCTAGTAACCTGAAAAGCAATAGGGGTCATCTGCTGGTCATGACCAATGTCCCTTGGAAGTTTTGTGATCCCAGGCCTCAGCGTTCTTAATTTATCATCCGGAAACCATTTTACTGCTTCAGGTCACTGTGACCTTGACCTTTGACCTAGTGACCTGAAAATCAATAGGGGTCATCTGCCGGTCATGACCAATGTCCCTATGAAGTTTCGTGATCCCAGGCCTAAGCGTTCTTGAGTTATCATCTGGAAACCATCTCACTGCTTTAGGTCACTGTGACCTTGACCATTGACCTAGTGACCTGCAAATCAATAGGGGTCATCTGCCGGTCATGACCAATGTCCCTATGAAGTTTCCTGATCCCAGGCTTAAGAGTTCTTGAGTTATCATCCAGATACCATATGGTGAACGGACGGACCGACATGTTCAAAACAATATACCCCCTCTTCTTCGAACGGGAGCATAATTAAGCACTGGTTCTTCCCACAAAATGATCTTTAACGGGTTCTTTTAAGCCTTCCAAGGCATTCATCTCAAAAGAGCTGAAATAAATGAGCTTCAACTCAAACTTTATGAGACTGATGCTGCATTCTCAAAGATCTGTAACATTACCAAAAAAAAAACAAGTGATGTGTTTGTGAAACACTATGTCCCCTTTTGAGCGATTCTGACCCATAAATTTGACCTTTGACCTTGAAGCATGACCTTGACCTTTCACCACTCAAAATGTGAAGCTCTATGAGATACACATGTATGCCAAATATTAAGTTGCTATCTTCAATATTGCAAAAGTTATGGCCAATGTTAAAGTTTGTGCAAACAAACCAACAAACAAACAGACAGGCAAAAACAATATGTCGCCCAGTGGGACATTATATATAAAAAACAGTAACTACACTTCCAATAATTGAGTTAATCATTAGGAAAAGTTGCTCATGTTGTTCCTCTATTAAATTTGGCTTCCTCCCAACAAATTGCAAAACACTTTCATGAATCCACATCATTCTAACCGCAGAATGGCAAAACATGCCTTCAAATAACTTCCAAAAAGCTTCTTGCATTGCTGCTTATGACATGTGCAAAATTCTGTTGCAATTTTGACACCAAAAGATACAACATATTTTCAAGCCTATTTAACCCTTTGCATGCTAGGATATTTGTCGTCTGCTAAAATGTCGTCTGCTGAATTTCTAAAATCAGCATTTTCTTCCATTTTTTTTCAGAGAATACTATCAGAATAGCAAACAGTTTGGATCCTGATGAGACGCCACGTTCTGTGGCGTCTCATCTGGATCCAAACTGTTTGCAAAGGCCTTCAAAATTTGGTTCCCGAACTGAAAGAGATAGAACAGCCATAAACACACTGGTCCAGAACATACTCGTCAAACATAAATCATCAAACCTTAGAATACGCAAGAAAACGTTGAAGAATTCCATAAAAAACCTGAGTATATGCAAGAAATTACCTTTTTTTTTCAACCTTTTTTGAAATCCAACACTTTTAACCTTGCATTAAACGTTACATAATTACCACAACATTGTTCCAAATAACACACATACAATGTCCATACAAAACAAAACAAATAACAGCTTGTCTGCAGCAACAAAACTATTATTTACTTTTTTTAATCAAGAAATTTTAGTTGTCATCAAGCCAACACAAGAATTTTTACAAAAAAGAAATGTTGCTTTTTCTTGTTGTACACCACAAAGTCCCTATTGTTCTATCATGAATTCTTCAAAGGTCTTAAATGTTGCATTTATCTCCATGAAATCAAAAACCACATTCTTGATGCTCATTCATGAAAAAAATACACGCTTCCATGTTTGCAAACATTTTACCATCATTACGTTCAATGCAATCATTCACAAAATGATTTAATACTAACTCACTATACACTGAAAGCATTAAACATTTAACCATAACACATCCGAGACTGTACAGAGAGACCATTCATTTGAAAAACCTCAGGCATGTGCCGAAATTTTATATATTTATCTAGTGTTTACCTACTAGGTACAGATATTTAGGTCAACATCAGTTCACATGGCCAGTATGTAGGCTGTGCATAGTCTGGTATTTTGTTGGGTGTGCCCTTTATATAAATCGTGACTTTTAATTAACGCTTCCTTGATTTTCAATGCAAAGTTTTAGTAAGGGTAAAGGGTTAATTAACATGGAGAACAAAAAACAAATACCATTTTATGTGTTGGACTCTGAACAAGCTAATACTACTGAGTTAATGATGGACTGCACAGGAGGTAGGTTCGATCTGGGAAAATGGAGCTTAATGCGTGTACATAAAGTGTTTTCCAAGATTAGCCTGTGCAGTTTGAACAGGCTTATCAGGGACGACACTTTCCACCTAAACTTAATTTTTGCTAAAAGAAATCTCCTTTCAACAGTTATAACAATAAAAGTGGAAAGTGTCGTCCGTGATTAGCCTGTGCAGACTGCACAGACTGCACAGGCTAATCTTGGACGACACTTTACGCACATGCATTATACCCTGTTTTCCCAGAGCGAGGCTCATATATCTGAGTTTATCTCTGGAGCTTACATAATCAAATGAGCAAAACATTACAACTAAATTGGCCATCAATATTTAAGTTTATCTTGACCACCATGAAACAGCAACATATTACATGTAGCATTAAATGTAACTGTATTCAATTTTGTTAATAATAATATAATGCACGATAGTTGCGTTAATTTTAGAAACACAATCAAGGGCTGTCTGACTAGTGTCTTTCACTTTGAATGTTATTTATGCTTTGATAACACATATTCTGCCGGTGGCTATACAAAACAACCATTAATACACTGTTCAATTTGAATTTCTATAGTAACAGTTGGAAATAGTTTTGATATTTTACTTGTTTTACTCACAACCCTTAGCCTGACCTACAGTACAGTCCACGCATTTTCCCCAATTTCCCTTGCTACTCCGCGGGCAGCATCTCCGAGGGAGATTAAGAAAATCCCGCGATACGGGGTGTTTGCATGATTTGGGACTCCGCGTGAACGATCGGCAAAATTGATAAGCCGACGCGGCGGCCCTCGGCGTTGGCAACGCGGGGGAAACTCCGTGTTTAATGAGATAACGATCAATTTAACTTTGTTTGACTTCCTGATATTCAAATAAAATTACATTAATGACAAGTACATACATAGAAGTAGTTGTTTTTGTATAGAAAACTCGTTGATTTACGACAAACAAAACGTCGTCTTTTAACTGATACTAACCAATTAATATAATCACAGTGTGCAACATTGTTTTTTTTTTATTTTGATAATTTAATCCAAAGTTTTCGTTTTAGCAGGTGTTTTTTCTAAACTGAACATGTAAACAAATGACCGAGGACCCTATTAAAAGTTCGCAAAAATACGCAATATGTGTGAATTGACAGTTTGACGTCATCAAAGAAAAAACGCTTCCTGTCTGAAGGCATGAAAAACACACCGTTCTCGCCGACAAAATTGGCATCCTTTGTTTGGCAATCAACACGCTATACCAATGGGTGTTTAAAACTCAATAGCAACCTTCGAAATATGTAACTGCACGTGTTTAGCTCCGCCTTTCGAATCTTTTGCAGGGAACGGAGGTGGAGTTTGACGGTTAATTGAACACGTGTTTTATGAAAGTTGAGTCCTGAATGGCCGTAATTACTGGGTCTATGCTTTGACACAACAAATAAATCTATCTCGGATTTTCCGAGAAAGGCCGATTTCCAGACTTTTTGTACAGTTACTAATAATGGCGTCCGCGTGTTTACGAAATATGAAACACATTCATCTTGAATAATGGTGTCTTGTTGGATTATTACTGGATTTTATTTTATTTTTTTTGGCATGCCCAGTAGCACACTGCTAACGCGGTGTTGTGCGGTGGTCCCTGAAAAGAACGGAAATTGTCTGCATTTACTGACTAGGCTAAAGTAATACACGCCGCGGGTATTAGCGAACGCGGTGGAACGCTGAGCGTTTTAGCAAGTTCACCTCGCTTTCCAACTCCGCGTAAACACTCGCTAGCAAAAAAAAAACGCGGAGGGAGCCCGTTTTTTGGGGAAAGCGCTTGGACTGTACTGTATCTAATTACAATAAGGTGGATTATTCTGCTAAAATTCTGTTCACAGTTATAGACCTTGGTTTACCAAGGAATCATCTACAGTAGTTGTTGCTGGTAAAGTTTAACCAAATTCAACACCAAAAATATGCAATCGTCTATGAACAGGTGTGTAAAGGAGTAAAATATAGCTCAAGCTATTCCATGAAAAGTAAAGCTTCAATTTAAGTCAGATCAGGATATTCGCTGAGGATTGCCATTGTCATGATTTGCAACAAATTTGCAAAAGTGCCGACACAGTTTCAAACAGGGCATTTTTTTAAATCTAATGCAAGAGCAAGCAGCGGAACGCAAGCAGCCAAAAAATATGAGCCTCACTCTGTGAAAAGGGGGTTTAATGCATGTGCGTAAAGTGTCGTCCCAGATTAGCCTGTGCATTCCGCTTTTTATCTAAAATGAGCGCGTCTGACTCTCATATACAGTCAGTGTCTGTCAGCTATAAATATTGATGTATGAACATAAGCGACATACTGGTCAGAGTAAAAAAACTGAAACCACTGAAATGTGTGTTACAGACATTTCTGTACTGCAGTTGACTTAAAGGTTTTATGGGGGTAATAATCAGAATGAATGGTCACTGTCTGTCTAGTCCAACTTGTTGACGCTCTCAAATATTAAGCTACTTTTTATATGGGTAATATTTGGAGCGTACAACGGGCGAAGGACCAAATTGTAGTGGACAGTTTTCCTTCTTTGTCTATATTGTTGCGCAAGGATTTTGTGCGCAACATTCAAGCCCCGATATCAGACAGTTAATATCAACGGATTGCAATAATATTTACATACCTGTGTAGATAATTCATTTCTCGATAATGTTCCGTAAGAATTATGTAATGACACTTTCAATTTTGCACGCCTAGGCAATTTAAATCAACACACTATTCACATTTTCCATT
>VMBQ01009019.1:7688-26025 GCA_007657795.1 Dreissena rostriformis
TGTCTCCTCACTGATGCCCCCACTTCAGGTAGAGAAACACAAAAAAGTCAATCAGTCATTTAAAGAGACGAAGAGTCTTAAGGACAAACAACATCTGTGTATCTGATCAAAACTTGATTATTATTTTTTTTAATTACACATTATTTTTACAGCTACAATTCATTTTTTAGGTCATTCAGCAGTCGCAGTTTATGCAAAACCCATCGACAGATATACGGACAGACAGAGAGGACAGTCCGGTGCAATGCTTAAGGCTTCCCTCTTTTTACATTCACTAAATTTGTATGATTGTGATGTAGATGTGATGATTACACTGTTGCTCTAAAGAGAAAGGTATTAAGCATTGCACTTGTCAATCCATATATTTTGTGGGGTAATATATTTTGTGCTTACCAGTAAATGGTGTCATATGTTGATTAACTGAATGTTTTTAACTGTTATGAACTAAATAAACATACATGTAGTAAATTTACATACCTCAATCTACTCTCAGCAGTCCAAAAGCTCTCTCAACCACAACCCAACCACTTGACAGGGCATTGTTGTTCCTCACATCTGCATCTGTAGTTGGCCTAAACAAGGGCGTTTATACATATATTTTTTTCATGGATAGCCAGAGTCGCCCAGTAGGTGTCCCAGGTGGTTTTCTTCCAGATCTAATGAAAAATTTAAAAGGTTTAAGTTGGAACAATCATATGTTTAATGCTTTATGAAGTAGCTATAGGATGCTCATAAGCTTAACGCAATTTTGAATTAATTTCAATTATAAATTCAACATTAATATGCATATTTTATGTGTTGATACAGTTTGTGCAGATATAAAGTAATATAATTAAATCTTCTCTGCATGTACATGTTGTTAAATAACATTAAAATGTAAAATTATGTATAAGCATTAAACACATTATATTTTAGTAATGTGCAATGCATTGATGTAAAAACTAAAATATTTGCAGCATCATAACAGTAGTTTTCCACTTTTTCCTAGCCAATACTAGCCATAGTCCCTCTAATGGTATAACTATCCATAAAAGCACATTATTTATTGTCATACCTTCAAACCACAGCTGTCAAAGACAGAGGAGACGTGTGTGTTGAGTCGACCCAGGCCATTTTGACACAATTTCAATGAACCTGCAAATAAACAATACTTGAATATGTGAAAATACAATTCAATTAACTTTGTTGAATGATTGAGGCATCTATTTATTTCATATGTTTTATGATGTAACACTATTAGTTAAGCCACTTCTGACTGACATTGTACAGTGTGATACAGGATCATTTAAATAACATTGGGCAATATCGTAACTCGATCAGAATATAACTTTGCTACCCTGTATCTCACCGTGCACTGTGAGATTGATGTTGCTCAGTCAGCTGTACATATACTGTACAATTCATAAATCTAATTTTGACAGAACATTGATAATGTTGGCTTTGCAAAGTTTACGAATTATTATCGATATTGCAGACATTATAAAGTGCATCATTACAAAGACAAAAACTTCATAACGTTATGCGAAAAAGGTAGCTTTCATAGATATATAAGTAAATTGCGTCGACAACTAACTTGTATACTTACGTCCGAAATATACAATATCCGAATTCTAGTTCACCCTTTTAAATTCCAGTTAGAATGACAAATGAACTGTTTTACTTAAAAAGAAACCATAAAACATTTGTTTTGATAAAAAATTGAACAAAATAACTAAATACTTACCTTTTTAACCAATTAACTATCACAACATTAACAATTTCAATTGCCTTAGACGTGTAATATAGAAACTGATATAACGAATTTATTTAACGTTGTCAAACCTAAATACTTTCAATAGTGTCAATATTTTTCCATCAAGGAGATCGCTAAAACCCTTTCTTTCTGGAAACATTCTCATCTCTCTTGGTTGACCAACGTCTAAAGCGCGTGCGGCGGCCATGTTTAGTACAGTTTACGAACGCTAAGAGTGGTCTTACCCAGTCGTAGCTTTAAGCACAAATCTTACGACATCTTAGCTGCGATTTCTTTGATAAAACGGTTCGCAGTACTTACGATAAGCGTACGACAAAATCCTACGAATCTTACGTAAGATCACGCTAAGATCTGTTGATAAAACGGCCTCCTGTTCATTAACCCCATAATCCAAGTGTAGCCGCACATATATGTTGTCAATCTTTCATTGAAACGACAAAAGTTATCCTAGCACGATTCAAGTTCCCCCGTGAATGTCACAATATAATGCGCCGACTAGTTCAGATACACATGTTAACCTCAATATGTTCCCTCCAATACAAATGAACCAGACAACGTGTAATCAACTAAGCAAACCTACAACAATTTCTTCGGCATATTTTATGAATGAAATTGTAGCTGAGATAGACTCAATAAGTGTCAATGTGTTTATTAACAATAGTGGCTGATTGACAGTTATATTGACGAACATTAAAAATACATCTCATTTTGTATTCAATATCTGTTGTTTTTTTTACATTTTTACTACGTAATATTCAGACATATTAATGTGGATCGATTTTCTGGTGTAACCTTTTTTCACAATTCCTCGCAATTAATGTCATGTTTCCACTTCGATTAACAGTGATGTTTAACATATATGCAAATAAATAAAGAAACTGGTTTATTAAGTCGGCTTTAGATTACATAAAATACATAAATAATTTGAGTTGTCGTCATCTAGCATTATACTATATAGGAAATACTTCAAATAAGGCATATAATATCAGAAGTATAACTTATCGAAACTATATCAAGTTAACTAAATCAATATTTAAATAATAATGCGTTTTTAGAGGCCTAACCTTACAGACTTTAAATAATAGTTTAGTAACGTAAACGATGACAATACGATTTATAGAAATATGTTAATTATCCAAAAAAATCATAATATAATACATTAAGACAATTACATATAAGATAAAAGCAAATATCTTTGGTTTTAGAAAATACTGACTATTTCAAGTCGATAAGTCTCAGACTGAGTGTATTTGCATAAAAAAAGTAATGAGTTGTCCATAATGTATGTATATACTAATATCGTAGCCTCATTATGACTAAATAATTGCAAGAATAAGACCAGTCGATGACAAAATACACTTAGTCTATACTATCAAAATGCATAGTATCTGCGTTTTAAAGAAATAAGGTTTTCCATAACAAAACAAAATAATTATACAAAATCGTGTGTATTATCAAATATTACACGTTTGACACTTAACAAGCGCAAACCGTTTGCTGTGTAATTATTTGTCTACATTTACTGTGTATAATGGGAGGGAGATGTTCCTTTACAAAAACAGATCTTTGCACTTCGGGTGCATCGTTTGTGTTAATATTTGCCGTATAAACCATTGATACAGCAAAAGCACACACAACAATAGATAAGATTAAACTCTTCAAAATCAACATTTTGATAAATAACTATTTATAACTTATTTACATTTAGTCTTAACCTATACCTTTCAGCATTCAAATCAATCCTTTTACCAGACCATTAGATTAACTCGAAAAGCCAGTGATTACAGGTGAAGATTGCTTCTAGCAAACAGGTTGTACTTAAAGTGGAAAACTGTAAACTATTCCTGACAGAGAGCTGTTTGTCATCCCCGCTGATACACAGTTTCCTTCAAATTGGCGAATGTCTCTCAAAGATAAAGAAGATATATGTCCAGAAAAGAAGTGCAACATTGACGGAAAAGGATCAAGATTTTCTTATATCTTATTATCAGAGTCGAATCCCAAGAAATAATTGTATCCCTGTGTTGTGGTTTTTTTTCGCATAATTCTCAGAAAGTAATAATACGTACAATACAGTTCATTTTTAGATACATAATTCGCATTTGATTAGCCGAGAAAATATCTGGAGAAATGCAACAATTGTCTGCGAATGCCTCAAGATAACTTGCCATTCAACAAAAAAAAAACAATCGTGCAATGTTTCCTTAGATATAAAAAATAATGTTCTGGTGGAGGATATTTCTAAAACGCAGAATTCTACGTGGTTTTGGACAATTTCATGAATGTTTCATTGTCCTCAGAAGTCTAAAATATCGTAACGCAATGAATATTCCGAGATTAAGATCATTTTGTCTTCAGTTTATGTGTCTTATATTTCCGGAAATTGTATGTGTCGTATATTTTCTCAAATAGTAAGCTGGCGTTTTGAACAATAAGCTAGTAGGAGATGTTATTAAGGTTCACATGTTCCCAACCATGTTAAGTTATTCAACGCGAGATGTGACACAGCAAAAACAATGCTTGTACAAGTTATAATTGCGAGAATCGAAATTTACAATAAAGTTTTGTTAACTATCATTTGCAAGCAAACATGAGTATGATCGTGAATACTCAAATGTAACAAAGCATTAACAATTATTAAAATTCACTCAGAACTTAAAGAAATAAACGATCGAGTTACCAGTCGTGGGATACACAATATTAATTGCAAAGTGTAATTGACATATGTGTTATTACCTATAAACGTATATAATAATAAACAGTCAGTTATAGTTGTATGCATACACATGTCAGTCTTGTGAATTCAATTGATATGCATGCGCAGGAGTGTGTAAGTAATTTGAAATGAATTGGTTAATTGAAATAACATGTATATATACGCAACAAAGTGTTCTAAATACTCAGGAAAAAGTAATAAATATTATATTTACTTGCATTTCCTTTCATAGTCAGAATGGCTGAGAGGGTATGGCGAGAGTTGTTTTGAATCCGGACGAATACGGTTTGAACCAAACAAGAGCTAATAATATAAAAGAAAACAAGAAAAGTTTGTTATTGTTGTTGTTGCTGTTGTTAAGCAACGTGTTAACTTAAATTTGTCATGATGTGATATTAATTAAACACTTCAAACATTGCCAACATTTGTCAAAAAGGCCCTTACAATTTTGGTAAGGAAAACCAATCCACAAATTGCGCAAATCGACTTTATTCAGTGCTCAAAGTTTCTTTGGTGACGGAGGGAGATATGCACCAAAACACTGTAGGAAGTGATGATGCTGCATAAACTACATTCTGTGACAGGACTATCTATGTTTAAGTACAGCTTCTATAGTGTATAACCCGCTCCGTAAATAAGCGTATATTACGACTTAATGTTATTCCGTGCTAGACAGATAATGAAAGATAACATTATTACGCATGACGGCGAAATTGTTCGCAATTTTCTGTAGCGTTGATATTTTGTAAAGCTTTGCAAGATACGTAGCGCCAGTAACTGGTTTATAAGATACAAAGCGAGATTGTCGTATTATGTGCATTCATTGAATTTGAAATTAAAATGGCATATTATGTAGTTGGCAAAAGGAAGTTCACGCAGGGTTTTATGAGCTAATGCTTTGGTCTTAAGGGAATTGCAAATGAGACACTAATTGTTTCTCACACATTATGCAAATATCAAATGAACAAAAATGACTAGCAAAATTTCCTAGCGTAGATACATATTTAATATACGAAACAAGTTCAGTAATTATGTAAATGTGTACTCCATTAATTGGTTTGTTGTTGCAAAGCAAAGTCCGAAACTACACCTAATGATACATGGGCGTAAAATAATATCTAAGTCGTGTAATTACACATAAATATCTCAATATGCGGACCCGATGCACTAAGCATTTAACTTGTTCACGTTATCCCCAAATATATGTGCAAACCAGATAGCAAATTGATTTGAATGGATCGCCATTATATAAACAACAGCAGCTGCGGCACTGTGTGCACTTTAAACCAGTCGTATGTTTGTCTTCATGCCAATGCTGATGTTGTTGGTGACATTAACATACCGAGGCTGACGGCATTTGCGCATAATGTTATCTCAGTCAACGAGTTGATATATCGACCTGGTTCGTGAATACTGTGGGTGTTTTTGCAGGAGACGATGATACTAGCGTATATCATCAGGACTCCATACAAGTGGCTTTATGTCGCGCCTAACGTAGTAAAAAAATGGGCCGACTTATTCAAATCTACTCATTAGCGAGATAACGATGCACTGAAATGACTTAAATGCACTCTTTACAAAGTTGCTTAATATTCGGAGTGATTAAATATTTGTATAACACGTGCGGTATTAACATAGTGTGCTTGTAAATAATTAGGCACGAAATAGATATATTATTAACGAATGCGATAATTGACATCTCGCCAACTGTCAATCAAATCCTTATCTAAATATCGATCGACCAATCAGCCATCGATTAATCGGGCGCTTTAGTTACCAACGAGCTGTCCGCCATTGTCTAGACACGCTGATTCCAAATATGCATATTTTTCAACGAGTTTCTTTTGTTTTCCTCTTTAAAAACGAAGATTAAATACAGTTAAACGGTGTCAATTGGGATTGTATCGGGCAATCGATATCCAGAAAGTAAAGTTGGTGACATTGCATTTTTACCGTTTCCAAAGCCGAAAAGGGATTTCAAGAAGTGTAAGAGATGGATACATTCATGCGATCGTACCCACGAACAACTGAATGTCAACACTGTCAGCGACAATTACAATTAGCTATTATCGAATATATTAGCAGATTTAAATAGTTTATGTTCTCGATCTGATCATCACATAATAGTTGGTGTTTTTTTTTAATAGTTTTATCAGTTGTTAGGTGATACATAGTCGCAAGGTTTATCTGCATTACTTTAAGAGTAATAAAACTCAGCATGGAGCCTAATTCATGCTGTGATTTATTACTCTTTAGAAGGTGACACGTAATATCTTATTTTAATACCGGTATCTACAAATGTGCAGACATGTGGTGTCACCAATTAACGCTTTTAATCCACACTTACAGATCGAATGCCTATTTTTAATTTTTTCCGAGTTTCTTTTATTTTGTTCGAAATCAAAAGATGAAAATAAATATGGTAAAACGTTGTAAATAGGGTTTATGTTACTCGGACATTAGGTATCCAGAAAGATAAGTTAGATGAATTGAATGTAGACCATTTCCAACGCGGTAATGTGGTCTTGACAAGTGCGAGTGGAAGCTTCAGTGTGTAGAATTACCGAAATCCCCCGTATAGAACATTCATTTATTTCAAAAACTGGAAATGTCCTATACGCATTATTTAGTAGGAATAATATCACTTGTATATGTAAAATAATAGGGAATATTGATACACACTTTGCGTAACTGAACAAAATCCCCGTTATAAATCGTGTATTTTGTGTCAGAAACAAGTGATAACAAGTTTATGTTACTTTTTTAATAAAAACGTATCGATAGATGCCATAGTACAAGAGTTATTTATTACTGATATCCCCAATCAACGCGGTAACTATATATGGGGAAGTCGATATATACCTGCGCGAGCGTCTGATACTGGTAGCTTTTGTTAATTGAGTAGCCTGACCGAAATACCCTTCACAGAACGCTAATTTATGTCAGAAAATGACCAAACTGACTGTGTTGTTTTGCATTTTCAATTTTAGTGATTGATAAATGTCCCATAAGCAATGTTTAATATTATTAATATCACTTTTATACGTAATAACATGTGGGGTTTAGGTACCAACTCGGCATCAGAAAGCGTGTAAAACTTAACCTAAAAACCAGTTATAAAGCGCTATTTCGTGTCAAATACATCGGCGGAAAATGTTTCGTAAATATTTTCAAAAATAAAAAGGATATACCAGTGTAGAAGTGTTAATTTATTGCTAATTCCACCATAACACGTAGTAACAGGTAAGATTTCGGTAAGCGCGCAAGCGTTTGACAGCGTGTTTAACGTACCGAAATACCCGTTATAAACATCTAATTTCTTTATAAACTAATATTTCTTGCATTTGCATAATAAAGGAATGTCACCCACCCCTTTTACCAGTGTAATAGGGGGTGAAAAAGTCCATAAAAATCATCCGGAATATCGCATGATCTATAGGCAATCTATAGGCAAAGAAGCCACTTTGGTGTTAGCGTGTCTAGGTTTTCAGACAGCTAAGCAACGTGACTAAGTGGGCGGAGCGATCATCGTCCAGGCGAGATGTCAATTGTTGATACATTGCATGTTTGTCGTGAAACTTGCGTATCTTCTTAACTTATCGAATCTTTATTTGTGCGCCCTACTTTCGGAATCATTATACTACAACACTTTTAATGAACTCATTCCACTTGATAAACGTAAAAAAAAAACATTGTTTATTAGTGCCTTTTAAAACCTTAAGTTTAAGCAATATATGAAGGATACATCATCATGCATTTGATTTATTACTAAGCATAATACTCTGTGACTGTTTTAATTGCTAATAAATATTGTATCAAATGTTTAAAAGTGAAAGTACAGAAAAACCTTTTCTCTGCTGTATATACTCAACAATGTTTTCTTGTCGAATTGTTTTTATTATCAATTGAAAGTGCTGCATTTTTCTATATTTTTTCAGAATTTTAGCTTATAAGACAGCAATGAGTGTGTGCACGTGTTCAAACAAAAATATTGACACACAACGAATTTAATGTATTCCATTCCACCGCTGAAATGTGCAAAGTGAAAAATCTTGTTACGGTATGTTAGTGCATACTATATTCTAACGTATGGCAATACAATTATTTAGGATCGTGACAGACTGACAGACAGACATTTTATTTGACTTGCACAATGTACATCGTCAACATCACATGTGGTTAGAATTGATATATGTCAACATGTATATGCGCAGAAAACAAGTGTCAACAAACATGAATATTTACAAAACAAATATATACAGAAGTACAGAGGATGAACAATTAGAAAATTATGTTATAAGATTTAACAAATTCACTCTAATACTCAATGATTCCTTAACAAATAAACACAGTTTTTTTAATTCAGACCTATTGGTTTATTGTAGCAATTGTACATACTTAATAACAGATGAATTATTATAGTAATATTTTTTAATGTATTTCTTTCTTAAATCAACAAATGTTGAACAAATACATAAAAAATGAAATTCGTCCTCAATATCCGTGGTATTACAACAAAGACAATATCTTTCTTGCCAAGCAATAGTGTACAGATAATCTTAATCGGCATAAATAAAACCTTAAATGTTTCGGAACTAAGTCAAGGTAAATCTCATATTCGAGATTTGATTTAAGTGTTCTAAAAATGTCTAACATTGAACTATCATCTAGTGTACATTGCCAATTTTGTTTATATAAATCTATAATTCTGGACTTTATAATGGGTTTAAAAAATTAAAAATCAATATCATGAACACTGTTAAAGACATAACTGAATCCGTAATCATCCAATAATTTCTTGATGTTATAAATCAAATTTCGGCAGCCTCTGTCGTAATCTGAAACTCCAATTTTGTATACAGTTTTAATAATAATGTTATCCGAGGCTGCTATTTTAAACCAATATTGTACGATTCGCATGTATCTATGTATAAAAAGAGGATATCTTCCTAACTCACCATAAACACATGCATTACATGTATTAGTTTTTAACTCTTAAAAGCCTTTTACAGAACTTCAGATGTATCCTTTCCAATTCCTTAGATTTCGTTAAACCCCAAACTTCTGATGAATAACCTTAAATAGACCCGACGTATGCATCAAATAACTGACAAAGAATTTTTGGCTTTAAATCAAATTCTTGACTTTAACAAAACAATGTATTCAATGTTTTAAGAGCNGCCATAAATAAAGGACCAACTAATTGTTTGTAATAAGATTTCAATACTGCTCCAGCAGCTGGAGTTTCACTTCTTTATATGATATGCGTTAACGTCACATTCTCCGATTTTATGCAATTTTGCTTCAGCAATTATAGCATGTCCGTTTGCTTCAAGCTAATGAAGTTCCTCGCATACGACAACACACATAAGCAAGAAACAATCAAACCATACTAACAGTTATCAGGCACTATTAACTAAGTCGTGCCATTAAGTAATATAAATTTATTCGTTTTTTTTTTTAATTGCACAATTCGGTGTAAATTCAGTTAAAGCCCCTTTATTTCACTTGCACTGACTAGTATTCAGATGATGCTATTAAGCTCCATGCTGGTAGTACGCAACGTGCACACACTCTTTTTTTTGCAGTCCATAGAAATGTAACTTACATACAAGTTTTGATAAACAAACTAATGCTTGTTTCTCGTAATGTCAGAAGGCAATTCTCTTCCTTGAAATTGTTTAATATATAATAGTTTGTCATTTTGAGAATATTCTTATAACATTATACTCGTTCGATCCTTAACCTCTTAAGCGCTATCTTTGCATTTTATTTTTAGGAGGGGGGAGTGCATTTAGAATTATCACTGTTGCGAAACACCTGCTGGCCCGGGCATACGAAGCCTATATGAAGCTACGCCAACCTTCTAAGTGTTGATGAAATGAAGACGACTGGCTCAAATTTATTAAAGAAACAAAAACAATTCATTTATTATGATTGTTGATGGTTGAATTTGAGCACTAACAATTCGGCGGGCTGTATGTAACCACCGCTATGTGTGTCATCTCTCTGCCGATACTGCACAATCCTAGATGAAGGATTTGCTAAGGAATAGCCTTAAATACAGGTATGTCTTCATTGAGTGAATCTTTGGTCGAAAACATGACAATGGTTTAAATATGATTTGAATACCCTATTACACACTTAATGAGTGCGATACAACTCATCAGAAGAACAAGGTCATGTAATATTGCGCATATTTTATCTAGAAATATTCTAACACATCCTCACGATTTAGCTATCACAATTATAAATGGAAAGCATGGTATATAACATATTAAAGTGTGCATATATGACGGCACCTTTTCAGATGAAAAACTTTAAATATAGGTAGGTACCCGCGAGCAGATAGTCTTTATTTACGTCTAACGTAGTCCCACACGAAGCGCTTTCCGTTGATGTGTACACTTGTACGGTATAGTAATCATTGGTGACATGGAAAAAGAATACGTTTCAGTTGAATTACATGTGACCTGGATTAAAGAAAGAAACCGGTGATAATGCGTGTAATGTGAATCCGCAAACAAAAACAACACATTTTTAAAGTTGTTGTTTAAACAGTAGCTAAGAAGGAGCGTTTCTTGTTTTCTAAAAACAAGTGTTGTTCTTGGCAGTTTGCTTACTGACAAGGCAAGGACATGTTGCCTTTTTAATTGGTAGCTCAGAATGTTCAATTTTGTATAAAACATAACATGTATTCTGTATCACTTGCGAAGTGGTTTGCGTTATATCTTGGGTACTACATTACACAAATAAATATATACAACGATATGTTTACGAGTGTAAATGCGTTCAACGCCGACAACTATAGATGACACGACATGGCCAATCAATGCTGAAATAAAGCAACGGTATATATAATTTAAGTTGCTATGGAACATATCAATATATATATGATTAATCGCATACTATATATGTTTGCTATCGAATACGACAATCATCAAATCCAGTCGAATACGCATCACCTAATAATATAATATATGATCGAACTTAATGACTCTTTGGGGGAAATCCCTGTTTAACACATGAAGGAACATTGGTTTAGTGTACCACTTGACATCTAAACATATTCTGCACATTTGCATAATTTAGATTAAAGACCATTTTGTAATCTATCAATCCTTAAAACATACAGAATACGTATTATATTGTGTATACCTTTACAATGGAAAATTAAGTTTTTCATTTAATTTGGTGAAAGTGGGTTAATTTGATAAATTAACGTAATCATAGCTGATACTACTAAAAAGAACTGACAAATATGTTTGACCGCATTTTTTAGGAGCACAACGAATAATGTAAACATTTCAAAAGGGTGAAAATCACAAAAGAAATCAATATCAAAGATGATAGCAGATCTCAATTTATGTTGACGGTAAATGTTAACAAACATACCCCATTCGGCTCTGCAATACCTTTTGCTTTGTTCCACAATTCCGCATTAACATGCTTCTGCGTAACAGAACAATCCAGCGGACAAAAACAGAAAAACGTGAGTAATATTCTTATTAACATTATAGAGTGAATTAAATAAACAAGTTGACTTATTTGCGGTATTACTGAAATCAATTGAATGTTGAATGTTTTTTTATGCNAGTTGTCATTGAGGTAAGCGTGTTTTTATACCAAATGGCGATGAAGAAATCAATTTTGTTTTGTGTGCAGAAGTTTTAACTCGCCATAAAAGCAAAAAAAACTGACGAAAATAAACATGGTAATTATATAAAGAAGTGAAACTCCAGAAGCTGCAGCAGTATTGCATTTCTAATATACACACCTTCGTGGTCCTTTATTTATGGCAAGGAACCAATTGCCAAAACGGTACAGTACGGCACAAAACGAAACAACATATACACATAATAGAATTAAGCTGGAGTCACCGCCTTGGAACGGTCAATGCTAAGCACTGAGGGTTTAAACCGGTTATAGAGCGCTCAACCTCACACTTGGCCTAGCAATATTCATGATACATTTAAGTGTAAATAAAATTTAACCAGCATTGCAACTCAAATTTAACAGTAATAAAAGGGAATTAAATCGTCGATCGAGTCTGAATTATGATTTGTTTGTGAACGTTATATGTAGAAAAGATCTGCCTTCCGGCTGATGAAAAAAACATAAAATATTAATGCATGGCTTTAATAATTTGTTCAAACAGTCGGAGCTTCACTCGATTCATCGATTTGCAAATACTCTAGCGATTGATGTGTTGAAACGTTTGTTAAACCGTGACCGCGAGCATTGTAATGGTTCTTGACTATGAAATTTCACGACATTGTGATTGCGGAAGTTTGAAATTACAGCGAATGGAATGATTTACAACCATTTAATAAGTTCTCCAATTTCATTTTTAACACAGTGATTATAATTTTATCGAATGAAAAGTTAGGTATGAATTGTTTAATTTAAAATGCACTAGTAAATGCTATAGTAATCGACGTATTGGCATGATAAGATGTAAGGCGAGTTAGTTATAATCCTGTTATTGCATATTGTTTCAACCAAATAGTTTAGGCCTGTAACGCATGCAGATCACGTTTTTTTTCAAACTTGGTCCACTCAATTCCTTTTGTTTGTTGTTTTTGTTTAATTGATTTGTGTCTCTTTTCATCTTATGTTAAACAGGATTTATGGTTACAATGTTGTATCACTTAAATTAATATGTAGTGTTCTAAGAGTGTCATTCACATTGTACATAAATATTGCGTCATAGCACACACTCGGTAAAACACAAGCCACAATAGAAAGGCGGGTGGGTGGGCTTCAAACGTTCAAAAAAATATTCAAAACGATGAGGTACACGCTGTTCAGTCGCCAGCAACGCCGTGTCAATAGTGTAGGGGTGTTTTGCCACCGCCTAGAATGCCAGTTCGCGGCGATCATTTTGAACTTGTTTAAAGACATCGCTGCAGATCGGCGCTTGCACGATGCTCTTGAGAGAGCGCTGTGGGATCACCGTACTAACGGTGTGGTCCTCTTCAGCATCGTTATCGCAAGTCTTATGTGAGCGTGTCGTGTAAGTGCTGTAGAAACTTCATGCGCACCACAAACATGCTTAAAAGTGATGCTATGATGACGCTGTACGAACGAGATGAGGACGCCGTAAAGACGTTGTGAGGAAGCATTGTGTACGCCATAGAATACCAATTGAAGGTTTTTATCGGGTTCATATAACGATTGTAGCCGCCCTGATCTTCATATTGTTTGGTGTTCAGTTTAATGGCATGATACACTTATCTGACGTTTGTATTATCATTCTAAGTATGTTTTCACCTTCGAAAGAGAGCAGTGATGAAACGTTTTGCACTTTTGCACTTATATATAATGTTAACTGGATACATACACATTATTTTATGCATATTTCACTACTTTAAAACATCAAAAGATTCATATAGCTACGAGGAAAAATTATAATAAGATTTTGAATAACCTATAAAAGTAAGTTATTGTGGAATATTCTGATAATGGGGTTCTATTTTAATTGTGCAATGTCGGTAATACACTTTTTTTTGCAATATCATATTTGTAATACATGATCTTGCTTTTAATGGGCATTTTGCCAAACTTTTTATATTGTTTTATAGCTGTTAGTTTAAGTTTTTATTTAAACCAAATAGATCACCATAAACTTCCCCAATATCAATATAAAACGTACACATAAAAATTACGATATATATTTGTTACAATATTCGATTATGTTATTACCATGTCGTTCTGTTTCGAGTTTAAATTGATGAAATGAAATTTTCAGTTTGGATAATGTAAAGCAAAATCTTGCTCTAACTTTATAAAGGTAATGATCAACTTCAAAGTCAGTTTGGAACAATCTGTAGTGCCAGGTTTATACCTTTTGTTGTTTAAATACAATTAAACCCTTATTCTGCTTACCGGCTATACATTGTATGAAGATAATCATGTTTGACGGGTATTAGTAAGAACGACTTGCTTTGTAAGGTTTGTGTTGCATTATTTTATATTTTGGCTCATCGATCTAGAATATATCAGTTTACATGAACTTCAATGTAATATGATACTAGATTGAAATCACCAAATACCATCTTTTTATTTTTTCATCACATACGCATTGACCCAATACGACTCGAGGAAGCAATTTACTTTTTTTTTCTAATTAAAGAACAAACAATTTGTTCTTAAATGAACAGTCCAAATATAAAAAAATAATAAATACGTAACACGTAAACTACTGGTGACTCCCCTTCAGCAAAATATAAACTACTTACATATTGTGTATTCACTTTTTATTTATTAACTAAATTTACGTATTGTGGAGTGAATACATTTCGAAAAAAAATTAGATGATGTACGTAAAATATTTAATTTAATTAGTTTTATTTTGTTCAAGACTTCACTTCATCCAAAAAAAGTCGCAAGTCTCACAAAGTACATTTGTACGTTAAAAACATGTACCGGTAATCACTCAATTACAGTTAACCGTCTTATATGGCTATCAAAATCGAAGAACGCGTATACGAAATAAACTGATAAATGTTGTGTGTAAAACATGTGTCCCTAGAGATTAATGTGCTTACTGCTATTGGTAGAAAGAGCAATGTAAAACATGTGTCCCTAGAGATTAATGTGCTTACTGCAATTGGTAGAAAGAGCAATTATCATTCCAAACAGCTGATTTGATTACATAGAGGCCGGGATAAGTGGTTCAGATAAGAGTTATAGCTGATTTGATTACATAGAGGCCGGGGTATGTGGTTCAGATAAGAGTTATACATGTCTAGTTATTTGTTGCAATATTGACAAAGTCTACATTGAACTTTTTATGCTAGGCAACATCATGTCGCATTTCGTTGGTCTATACCAATTTATATACCAGTTTTTGAAAAAATGCAGTGTATACCTTGTTCTAGCGAAACAACCAAAACTTTAAAACAATTTTTCAAATGACTTTACTTTTATTTCAAGAGATGCTAAATACGATAAAACAACGCACATTGTTTAGTAAAGATTGTGTACATGAACTTTTCAGCTGTCAGTGAAACATTTTTTAATATTGCCATAATACTAAAGATGACTCCACATTATGTTAATAGATCTCACTTTGTTTGCGACTCTAAACGTGTTGCAGATCCTAAGTAACGGGACATGCTTTAACCGAAACCTATTACGGGTAAACATATATAACTATTTAATAAAAGCTTAACTCAGGAAAGGTACCTATTTAACTACTGTCTTAACATTAGCAGAGAAACAAAAGTTAATTTAAAGTTTAACATGTATCAGCTTGTCTCTAAACGAGACCATTATGAGTGTAAAATGACACAACTTTAAGCAAGCATAACATAAAGCAAATTATTTGTAAAGGTAATGGTTCACCGATGTTTGTATTTAAAAATGTCATTGAATACATTTATCAGTAAATATTAAAATTTTAAATCATAAAAAAATATAATAACAAGAATAAAAATTGTATTTAAAATTGCTACCACTGGACCAGCCATAAGTATTTTAAACGCTATATAAGTGAAACAAATACTATTAACCGGTTCAACTGCTAACAATATACCGGTTTTTATTATGGTATTCTATTATCAAACTTAAACTTCTAAGTTATATGGGATTGTTTTTCAAGTATGTTTACGTTAAGCAAAGAAACTTAATAGTATATTGTTAATTTTCAATTAAATGATAAAGGAATTTCCAATTTGGTGGAAAATGTCATAAAACTACTGCAAGTACCGGTAACGCAAATATTGCGCTTGGTAAAATTAAATGCCAGCAATGACATCAAAATTCAACAGCGAATCGCGATATCGAAACTAGTTTAATTTCGATCCAGGACTGACATCAACATTCAAAGGCGAAGAACGAACATCAAGCTGGTGCGAACATCCTGTAGCACTGAGATTGAACTTTTATTAAATGTCATTATATGATAGACAAATTACACACTCGTAAACCACAAAACATAACGCATGAAACGTACCTTAATTTGCTATATGTCTTGTAAAGTACCGACATGAATTCCAAGTCACATGCAAACTGATTTTACATGCCGCGTTCAATAATTACATTAAAATGTATGCACACCCAACTCTTAAATGCGCAAAACAATTCATCCTGATGATCGTGTGTCTGTGATAAATCTGTCAAACGATAAGCGAGTTTTGTTTCCTTATCGATTAAGTGGTCTTATTCCGCCGTATAATGAAAGTATTTGACATTGGTAGATTGAATCAGTGGTAGATCTTTATTTATATTTATTTTGTCTTGAGTGTTCTTATATCGTTCTTTCCTTGGCCAATATAACTGATGAAAGGAAAAAATAAGGTTATTCGATGTTTCTGCTTTCATTTTAAACACAGTGCTCATATTTCTATCTCATTAAAACTAAGATATGAAATGTTAAATTTAAACTGCATTTTTGTAATAAAAATGCTTTATTCGTCAGAGTATTACACCGGCAAATAATTGAGCGAAGGTTATGATTTGATTGTAAAGAGATTTGTAATACATGATTTGATTACAATAATGATATACTCGAGTCGTCATTTTAATGCAGTATGTTTTGTGTTACAGATCAAAATATATATTCAGTTATTGGACCCTTTACATGTCCCTCATAACATGATCTAGCGAAAAATAATAATAAACCTGCGACAACGTATCATACATTATGTACATGTCCATATATATCAAAATGTAGAGATAAAGTAAATTTTAACAAACTACAATATCCGAGGAGGGGATTGTTACTTTAATACAAAAAGTGCTACAAAAGAATGGCATAGTTATAGCATAGAAAAGAAAGCATTTGTTGTTATTGGAAATTCTACACGGCAAGTGCCAAATTGTACACTGAAAGCACGCGCTGTAACTAAACAAAACATGCCGATACATTTTCCACCAGCGTAATGATCCGATATTTTATGAATGAGATCTGATCGACAGAACAGCCGAAAGTTATTTTTATGGGCGGAACTTCACATAAAATAGTACACAAGAAAAATAAGATACATTGTATAAATCTTTAGTAAAAACCGTGTTAGAATCGAAATAATTCGTGTACGTTATAATTTGTTGTCGAATAACCCACGGCCGGAAGTTTAGATGCGTAGGGATTAAATCACGAGTGCGAATACTCGTACACGAATTATTTCTTAATTATTGATTATATGTTTTTGTCGTTAAAACATGGTGGGCACATTGCTTTATTTTTAAAAGTACTTGTTCAGAGATTTTCATCTTATTTTAAATGTCATGAAAACAATTTAATAATAAAACGGTAATATTTGGAATAATTTCAAATATTTATAATAACTAGAATTCCAAATTCGACCTGATTACACACTCGTAAACCACAAAACATAAAACATGAAACGTTCAAGAAATTTAATGATATTTACATAAAATGAAATGTGTAACATAAATTGAATAGTTAAACATTGATTTGACAGGCATACACATATTAACAACAGTTACATTTCAAAAAAGCAAATTGTCCGCATAATGTTTACTGGCCATTATTGACAAACTTGTGCTGATTTTGTCAAGAAGATCATTCCGCTGCATGTTCAACTCGTTGCTCCTTGTAGATGCAGTCAGAAGCTGCCGCTGGACATTCAACAGTTCAGCGGAACACTGGCACTCTGTACAAAATAACAAATTTGAACAAGATGTCATTAACTGGCCTTTTGTCACTCAGTTATTTATTTTTAAAATGATATTGGTAAATTGCATGAAAAAAACCTGTGTCGATGTCTTTCTTACATATTCTCTCAGAGAAGATACACTGTTTATTATCTTTGAGTATTGGCTGGCATTTCTCATAGTTGTTTAGAATGAAGAATGCCAGCAAGTTCTTGCAATATTTGTTAATACGTATTCATTATAAT
>VMBQ01009020.1:0-49934 GCA_007657795.1 Dreissena rostriformis
ATGCCCAGTTTTCTCAGAACACGACTCATATGCACTTGGTATTGGTAAACCAGCTTACCCACCAAAAGAGTGAGTAGGTTAAACTGACTGCTGGGATGTTATTGAAATACCTTTCAAAACTGTGAAAACTAAGAGAAAATAAACAAATATTATACTCCCTTTTACAAACTAGTGAGGGTTATTCATTTACTTGAAACAGAATTGATGCCTGTGTGCCTGTTCTTTAGTTTTTAGACACAAATTTGTCATCTCTTATAATGTATACCTACACTTTTCAGTGTACAACATTCAAACTAGCATGCATATTTCCTTATNGTGGCGTCTCATCTGGATCCAAACTGTTTGCAAAGGCCTCAAAAATTTGGTTCCAGCACTGAAAGAGTTAAGTATTACATCTGATGGTTATTCATTCACACTACATGTAGCGTGTGTTGCAAAATCAGATTTTTATTTTGCTTTCACTCATTGGGATTCTCAAAATGTCTTTGGTTCAAAATCTTTGAAAGAAGATAATTTTTCAATCACAAAGAAATGTGTTTATTGATATTAATCTGCAATTTTTGACATAAATCTTTTTATGCCCCCAAAGGTGGGCATTTATTGATTGCACTGTCTGAAATTCCGTCACACTTTGCGTTTAGGTTTCGAAAAATGTGGAAAAAACTTTGCGTTTAGGTTTTCAAAAATGTGGAAAAAGGGGGCATATGTCATGCTATGGTGACAGGTCTTGTTTTTTAAGGAGTCTAATTTTAGGAAAATAGTATGGTAAGGTTGCCTTTTTGTACAGAAAAAAGGATACTTGCAATCATACCACATCTTATGTGCCTTGTGGTTTTAATAAATTGTGGTTTTGAAAGATAGAAACTTATGTTATTGAAAGTGATATTTTAAATGTGTTAATATGTTATGTATTGCGTAGGTTGATGGCATTACATTGTTTGTGAATCAGAACTTTGAATCTGGTATTGAGCAATTTTAAATGTGTTGACATGTTACGTATTGAGTAGGTTGATGGCATTACATTGTTATATGAACGAGAACTTTAAATCTGTTAATTGCGCATCATCAGCTTGTTGTTTGCTGTTATGTCTGCTGGAAAAGTTGTAAATATGTAATGTAAATAATGGGATCACTAGTGGGATTGCCTGTTTATGCAAATAACATCCAAATGACAGCAATCTTTGAAAAATACTTCTCTTCATGATTGAACAACAAGTTTCTCCTTATACAGAAAAAACTAGAAAAGTCATTGAAGATGACAAATGTGTCGCGTTCTGAGAAAACTGGGCAAAATGCATGTGCGTAAAGTGTCGTCTCAGATTAGCCTGTGCAGTCCGCACAGGCTAATCCGGGACGACACTTTCCGCCTAAACTGGCTTTTCGCTTAGACGAGACTTCATTTAAACGAAAAATTCCATAAAAGCGGAAATTGTCGTCCCTGATTAGCCTGTGCGGACTGCACGGGCTAATCTGGGATGACAATTTACGCACAAGCATTATGCCCAGTTTTCTCAGAACACGGCACAATACACCCACTATGGCTCATCTCAAGCAGGTGCAAAACTTGAGTATAAGTAAAATTAATCGCACAATTTTGTCTTTCACTACTTTACATTGAAAACACAAGACGAAAAGCTTCACATCGGTTTATTTAATCAATTACCTAAGTTTAAGGACACATAAATCTTCAACAAGAGGCATCACATACACAAAACTTATGTCTCTTCAGGAAGCTTTCTCTATAGACTAGGTAGCAGATGAGCCACATCTTGCCAAAATGGGTATTATGCCATACGAACCTCTTGTTTGGAAGACTTACTTCTGTTCAAACATTCACACACATCAGTCCAAGTCAACAAGTAAACCTTTTTATACAACTAAATTGATGATTAGTATGAACCAAAAATAACATCAGGTGTCATTGTTGCTCAAATTTCCAAAGAAAAAACTTTAAACCAAACATTTCAATTTCATGGCATGACCAGTAGCTGACATTTAACTGTTTATTTGTGTCTTTATTTCAAAACACTCAATTTTAAGCTCGGCTGTTTTCGAAGAAAACCCGAGGTATTGTCATAACCAGCTCGCCGTCCGACATACGCCGTCCGACGTCCGTGTCGTCCAAAAACTTTGACATTGTGCAATGACTTTTGCATTAATGATAATAGCAACTTGATATGGCATGCATGTGTATCTCATGGAGCTGCACATTTTGAGTGGTGAAAGGTCAAGGTCTGAGCCTGGTTCTGGGAAAACTTGGCTAACTGCTTGTGCGTAAAGTGCCATCCCAGATTAATTTTGCGGTCCGCACAGGCTAATCAGGGACAACAATTTCCGCCTTGACTGGATTTTTATTTTTTTAAGCAACTTTTTTTAAACACAAAAATCCATAAGAGCAGAAAGTGTCGTCCCTGATTAGACTGTGCGAACTGCACAGTCTTATCTGGGATAACACTTTATGCACATGCATTAAGCCCAGTTTTCACAGACCGTGGCTCATACTATACATCATGTTTCAGATTGACTCGTACAAGAAGCGTCTTGGGGCAGTGACCAGGGAGAAAAGGGATTATGAAGAAAGGTTCCTCAAGTTGACAGCTGATATTGAAAAGAAGGTAAAACAAAACTACTTCATCTACTTTCTTTCATCCACCTTGTTAGTGCTGTTGTTTCCTTCCTTATCTTCTTTCTCTTTATGGCTTGCCATATCAAATACCACTTTATCGATTGATTTTTAGCTTGGCTGTTTTCGAAGAAAACCCGAGGTATTGTCATAGCCAGCTCGTCCTTCGGCCTTGTCGTCCGAAAACTTTAACATTGGCCATAACTTTTGCAATATTGAAGATAGCAACTTCATATTTGGCATGCATGTGTATCTCATAAAGCTCCACATTTTGAATGGTGTAAGGTCAAGGTCATCCTTCAAGGTCAAAGGTCAAGGTCAAAGTTCCTTTTTTTTTTAAACTGCACCCACAGGTTAGCGTTGGCATCCGCTCTTCGTTGCTCTTGTTTATTTAGTATTAGACTAGTTTCTCTTAGACTGTAGCAAGTCAGTTTGACAAATTAAGTGCATTGACTTGATTATAAGACTGGACATTTTACATCAGGTTTTAATAAAAAAGTTTGGGGCCTGTCTTATAGGAGGCATCCCAAAATTAAATATAGAATGTTTAAAGATTTCTTAGCGTATTGTTTTCGTTTTAAAAGTCATAAGGCATCTGAGTGCAAATAGCATGAATGCACATTTTTAGGAGAGGTTCTTCATCCAACATGAATGTAAAGCTTCCCTAGAAAATAATATCAGAACAAAAACTTAAAATAGCCGGTGTACAATTTACGACTTAAATATACTGTTACCTCTTGTAAACTCTCTTGCTGTGGGATCCCAACTGTGGGAGCGTTCTTTCGATCTCCCCCAAAGACACCAAGTTCAGGTTCTTAGTCCCATAGGCTTTCGATGCAATCAAGCTAAAATATATAGGTTTAAACTCAACTGTTGCTCATCCCTCCCATGGTCTCCCTGCGACAGAACAAGTTGCTACTGGAGAGCCAATCACGTCGTCAGGAGGCGGAGACCTCACTGTCCGCCATGGAGACCCTCGCCACCCAGCAGATGAAGAGTCTCGCTCGGGAGAGTGAAGACGCGCTCGAGACCGCCAAGGACAAACTGCGAGAGATACACGAGATACTGCAGGCCTACCAGCGCTTTGTCAGGGTATGTGGTATTTGTTAAATAACATGGCATAGTGGTCCTCTAACAAGTTTATTCAAATCATGCTGAAGGGCTCAAAATTATCGTTGCCCTGGGCATATCTTGTGTTCTTAATATTTATAATAGTAAAAAGTGAAAAAATCTCCTCTGTAACCGTTGGCCAATTTTCATTATATGGCTATAGTGAAACCTTTTGAACATTCTAGAAGTCACATATTTTGCACTGATATCATCAAACTTGCTCAGAACATTTATTCTAATTATATCTTGGCCAGTTCTTGAATGGTTCCAGTTTGTTCAAAAACATTGCCCGTGGGGGCGGGCAGTTTTTCCTTATATGGCTTTAGTAAAACCTTGTGAACACATAAGATGTCACAATTATTGTCCAATCTTAAGGAAACTTGCTTAGAACATTTGTCCCAATGATAACTCGGCTCAATTTGAAACTGGGTTGCATGGGGTCATAAGGTAGGTCACAAGGTCACATTAAAGAAAAAGCTTGTGAACACTCTAGACATCACATTTATTGTTTCTTGAAACTTGCCCAGAAAATTGTCCAATTATATTTTGATTGACTTTGAAACTGGATCATATGGGATAAAAAAAATATGTAAAGAAGGAAAAATTAAAGAAAAAGCTTGTGAACAATCAAGGCCACATTTATTGCAAAATCTTTATGAAAAACTTGGTCCGAACATTTGTCCCAATAATATTTCCATCCACTTTGGAAACTGAACCGGGGGTCAAATATACGGGCGGGCAGTAGGTAAAAAAAAATCTTAAAAATCGCCCAATCTTTATGAAACTTGCTCCAAACATGTTTCCCAATTATATTTCAACTGTGTTAGGAACTGGGTATTCTAGGGTAATAAATAAGGTCCCTAATTCAAATTAAATAATTATAAAGCTTGTAACACTTTTAGTATTTAACTTGTTCATGTGGTGTCTTGAAACTTTGTCTTAACATTTGTTTGAACGATTTCTCCTGTCCATTTAAAAACATGTACACCATGAGGTGGGGCAGTTTTTCATATATCATAGCAATAGTTAATCTCATTTGAACGCTCTTGAAATCACATGTGTTACGCACTCATCATGAAACTTTCTAAGAACGCTAAAAAGATTTTGTTTTTATGATATGTTCCAAAATGATGGCTGCAAGGTGTTGTGGCAGTTATATTGTGAAACCTTGTAAACACTACCTTCTCAGAACAGATTAGTCCCTTGGGAATCTCAGGCAATAACCCTGGGGCCTTTGGCCCTCTTTCTGTAGCATAATCTAAACCAGAAGACAAGGCTTTAGTAGCCCATTACAAAATAGGACTTTACCAAACAAAAACGAATATTTTCAGAATCTTGCTGCGGAGATTGTTCGTCGCACTCATCAGACGCGTGTCGACCTGAAGGATCTGGAGAGCCGACGTGGGACCAATGACCGGGAGAACAAATCCCTGCAGCGCGCTCAGGACCTCGCGAAGGACATACTTAACCTCAGCCAGTCTGACCTTGACGAGATCATGAGTGCAGATGGCGACCATAACAAAGTGGTGAGGAGTGTATGAAACCCTCACTGTAGTTTGCACCTTTAAAGCAAGCAGCTTGTTAAACCTTATAAATACTTAAATCGATGCTTTACATATAACTTGTACATGTATATGTATGATAGCTGATCCATGTGTTGGTGGTAACATACTATCTGTATTAAACATTTCAGCACTTTGTTGAAGATACAAATCTGCAATTACTGATTGAATTGTTGCAATGTTTCATATAGTCTGGGGGAGGGGGAGAGATTGCCTCAGCCTCGTGTCAAATCATCCCCATTGCTTGATCACATTACCCATTTCTTGCAATATATGGACATAATAATTGTGTTGCTAAATTAACTCCAGGAAGCTGAGTTGGAGATTGCCAAAAAGAAAGATAAGAAATGGACAAGAAAAGTGGACCACCTACAGAACAGCAAGGTATGGTGCTGGAAAACTATACACAGAGCATTTTGGTCCTTAAAATGTTTGGAATTTCAAGTCATACCATTACATTGATATCTGTACGATATAGCGTTGGATGACATATTTATTATCACGTAAACAGGAAATTGTTTTATCATACCGCTACATTGATATTTGAGTGATATAACGCTGGTTGATATATTTTTGTATATCAGTTCAACAGGAAGTTGTTATATCAGTCGATGTTTGGAGGTTGGTCATATTACTCGTAATCAACTTTAAAGTCATCATTTTTAGTAAAATAGAATCAGATTTGAAAAAATGAACTATTTGCTTACCAAGATGTAATTTATTTTAGTCATAAAAAGCAACAAAAACAGCAACAAACATATATTACAAATATAACCTGTAAGCGCAAGTGCTCATGGCGTCATTATTAACACGTCAAACCTCAAACATCATATTCATTCCCGCTTATAATGC
Source organism: Dreissena rostriformis (assembly GCA_007657795.1). NCBI lineage: Eukaryota > Metazoa > Mollusca > Bivalvia > Myida > Dreissenidae > Dreissena > Dreissena rostriformis. Next base: position 6,148 of record VMBQ01009020.1, read on the forward strand.
AGCGTTGTAGCGATTATATTTTATTATTTCTTTTGAAATGGGGATGTAGAGGTATGATATAAGCAGAAAAACAGATTACTGCCTAAGTGTTGAGTAATATATCTGGCTCGGCTCGATTAAAACAAAGGCTTGGCAAGCCTAGTCGTTCTTTTATTCTAAGCTTCACCTAATATATTACACAACGATAGGACCTTAAGCTGTAATTCTCAATAAAGTCAACCAGACTACTTGTACCTGACAATGTCTTGTTTGGAAGACTGTATTAAATACAATAATTTCCATTGTTTCAGGACGACTTTGCCCTGGCGCTGATGGACGTGTTTCTACAGAAGATAGAGGAGAGGGTGGAGCTAGGGGCCGCGCTGCACGGGCACAAACACAGCTCTTTACAAGCCTCTAGTGTGGCCGCATCATAATGGAAAAGGGGAGGAAATCCAGTGTCTTCTTAGGCATCAGGAACTAGGAAGGGAAGGGGCTTTGAATGCGATGATGGGACTATAAGTAGGCTTAAGTGGAATATTTGGAACATGTGGACAAAGATGGAATACATTGGTTATAAGAAGACATTTGGCCTTCAATGGACAAATTTGGTTTGCATAGAAAAGGAGATAGATGATATATTTGTACTTGATGATGCACATTTTTTAACTTAGAGGCGACTTTTGGGCTTAAATGAAGGATTTGGTGGATGGAACATTAAGGTTAAGATGAAATATATGGAAAAAAACAAATTAATTGTCTATGAAACTTTTAGACATAGATGAACTTAGACGAGCTGAGCTCCTGATTGCTAAAGTCATTTAAGTTGTAGTGGAAGTAGTTTGATATGTTAACATTGAATATGTCCTCTTGCAGGCAGTAGTGTCAAGGTTGTGAAAAGACATAGTGTCGATGTAGGGGAAATGTGCCGTGTAATCATAATTTGCTGATTAATTTTGTTAAATATTAACTGCAGTGGACACGTGTTGTTTCAGACTTATGTTAAGTGATGGAAAAAAACCTGCATTGATAATGTTTTATCTGCATTTCAGTTTGTTACAGTAAAATAATGTCTTGGGATGCACTGAGAATTTCCATTGAATATCATGATGTTCCGAATTCACTGCCACTTCCTGCTTGATGGATACACAAATTTTTTACTGTACATTTAATTCATATTCATATTATTGAATTAGCTAATATCATCACATTCCGTTGTCAACTGGAGCGCTTCAGAAGTACATTCTATAATGGGTTTGCAAAGGAAACATTTTCTCATTGTTTAAATCAAACATAATAGTCAGCAATTGTAGGAGTTGATCAGTTTTTTTCTTGTGTAGTGAAAATATATGACCAGTTTTACATAAGTTGGGTGTATGTAAAGACCTTTACAACACAAGCGAAGATGCATTTCTAATATCTTTGTATTGATACTATTCCAAAACCAATAACGTAATATATAATAATATGATTTTATAATATTTGAGACATAAATCAATATATTGTTAATAAATAATTTATTATGATGTGTACACATTGTTACAGAGCTACCATTTTCATTTATCATCATTTGCAGATGTACAGCAAAGGTCAGTTTAAATATTATTATATGTATGAAAAAACATGGTTTATTGATGTCTCATTGTATGTTTAGTGCAACAAATTCATTTGGCTTGCATATGCATACTTACTACTTGAACCGTCCTTCAATTGCATAAATACCATTGATCTGTGATAACTTATTATTAATTAATTGTAGATAAGACTCTTCACTTGATATTATGTAATAAACATGTGTGCATGTACATAACAGAAATTGTGCTTTATTTATTGCTCATTATAATGATACATACAGATATAATACCGTAGTTTCCAGAATTTGTAATTGTACATATTTAGAAACATGTACAGAATTATTTTATTTTGTACAAATATATTTTATTTAAAAAAAGCGTTGTTTTCATGCATTTTAATCTATACTAAGGATGGTATAAATACTGGTGTTATTGAATTGGGTGCGGCACCGTAGTGCACAACACTGACACCAGGCACTAGCGCGTCTTTTGCAAGCCATGAATTTCGAAGACAATCATCAGCCATTGGCAAAGGCCACAGAAACTGAAATCAAGCACAGGACAAACAAAAAAATAATCATGAATCAAAAGCATGTACTTTCATTTGCAGGCTTATTTTAAAGTTTGATGGCGTTCTTGCAAAATGCTGTTGTGCCTTTTTCTTCTGACTTGAAAGTGAAACATTCCGGAAAGCTTGCAAACAGAGCATGGCATTACTTCAGGGTGATGGGAATACTTATTGTGTGTATGATGGCATTGATATTCAAGTCACACAAACCAAATTGGGATACTTGTATTCAAATATTACCATTTAATGAATTATTATACCCCCTTTACCATTGGTAATCATACCCCCATTACCATTGGTAATGGGGGCTATATAGGAGTCACTTTGTCGGTCAGTCGGTCGGTCTGTCCCAAAAGCTTGTCCGGGCCATAACTATGTCATCTATCAAGGGATTTTAAAATCATTTGGCACATTTGTTCACCATCATTAGACAGTGTGTCGCGCGAAAGAATTACGTCAATATCTTCAAGGTCAAGGTCACACTTTGAGGTCAAAGGTCAAAAATGGCCATAAATGAGCTTGTCCGGGCCATAACTATGTCGTTCATCAAGGGATTTTGAAATCATTTGGCACATATGTTCACCATCATTGGACGGTGTGTCGCGCGAAAGAATTACGTCAATATCTCCAAGGTCAAGGTCACACTTTGAGGTCAAAGGTCAAAAATGGCCATAAATGAGCTTGTCCGGGCCATAACTATGTCGTTCATCAAGGGATTTTGAAATCATTTGGCACATATGTTCACCATCATTGGACGGTGTGTCGCGCGAAAGAATTACGTCAATATCTCCAAGGTCAAGGTCACACTTTGAGGTCAAAGGTCAAAAATGGCCATAAATGAGCTTGTCCGGGCCATAACTATGTCGTTCATCAAGGGATTTTGAAATCATTTGGCACATATGTTCACCATCATTGGACGGTGTGTCGCGCGAAAGAATTACGTCAATATCTCCAAGGTCAAGGTCACACTTTGAGGTCAAAGGTCAAAAATGGCCATAAATGAGCTTGTCCGGGCCATAACTATGTCGTTCATCAAGGGATTTTGAAATCATTTGGCACATATGTTCACCATCATTGGACGGTGTGTCGCGCGAAAGAATTACGTCAATATCTCCAAGGTCAAGGTCACACTTTGAGGTCAAAGGTCAAAAATGGCCATAAATGAGCTTGTCCGGGCCATAACTATGTCGTTCATCAAGGGATTTTGAAATCATTTGGCACATATGTTCACCATCATTGGACGGTGTGTCGCGCGAAAGAATTACGTCAATATCTCCAAGGTCAAGGTCACACTTTGAGGTCAAAGGTCAAAAATGGCCATAAATGAGCTTGTCCGGGCCATAACTATGTCGTTCATCAAGGGATTTTGAAATCATTTGGCACATATGTTCACCATCATTGGACGGTGTGTCGCGCGAAAGAATTACGTCAATATCTCCAAGGTCAAGGTCACACTTTGAGGTCAAAGGTCAAAAATGGCCATAAATGAGCTTGTCCGGGCCATAACTATGTCGTTCATCAAGGGATTTTGAAATCATTTGGCACATATGTTCACCATCATTGGACGGTGTGTCGCGCGAAAGAATTACGTCAATATCTCCAAGGTCAAGGTCACACTTTGAGGTCAAAGGTCAAAAATGGCCATAAATGAGCTTGTCCGGGCCATAACTATGTCGTTCATCAAGGGATTTTGAAATCATTTGGCACATATGTTCACCATCATTGGACGGTGTGTCGCGCGAAAGAATTACGTCAATATCTCCAAGGTCAAGGTCACACTTTGAGGTCAAAGGTCAAAAATGGCCATAAATGAGCTTGTCCGGGCCATAACTATGTCGTTCATCAAGGGATTTTGAAATCATTTGGCACATATGTTCACCATCATTGGACGGTGTGTCGCGCGAAAGAATTACGTCAATATCTCCAAGGTCAAGGTCACACTTTGAGGTCAAAGGTCAAAAATGGCCATAAATGAGCTTGTCCGGGCCATAACTATGTCGTTCATCAAGGGATTTTGAAATCATTTGGCACATATGTTCACCATCATTGGACGGTGTGTCGCGCGAAAGAATTACGTCAATATCTCCAAGGTCAAGGTCACACTTTGAGGTCAAAGGTCAAAAATGGCCATAAATGAGCTTGTCCGGGCCATAACTATGTCGTTCATCAAGGGATTTTGAAATCATTTGGCACATATGTTCACCATCATTGGACGGTGTGTCGCGCGAAAGAATTACGTCAATATCTCCAAGGTCAAGGTCACACTTTGAGGTCAAAGGTCAAAAATGGCCATAAATGAGCTTGTCCGGGCCATAACTATGTCGTTCATCAAGGGATTTTGAAATCATTTGGCACATATGTTCACCATCATTGGACGGTGTGTCGCGCGAAAGAATTACGTCAATATCTCCAAGGTCAAGGTCACACTTTGAGGTCAAAGGTCAAAAATGGCCATAAATGAGCTTGTCCGGGCCATAACTATGTCGTTCATCAAGGGATTTTGAAATCATTTGGCACATATGTTCACCATCATTGGACGGTGTGTCGCGCGAAAGAATTACGTCAATATCTCCAAGGTCAAGGTCACACTTTGAGGTCAAAGGTCAAAAATGGCCATAAATGAGCTTGTCCGGGCCATAACTATGTCGTTCATCAAGGGATTTTGAAATCATTTGGCACATATGTTCACCATCATTGGACGGTGTGTCGCGCGAAAGAATTACGTCAATATCTCCAAGGTCAAGGTCACACTTTGAGGTCAAAGGTCAAAAATGGCCATAAATGAGCTTGTCCGGGCCATAACTATGTCGTTCATCAAGGGATTTTGAAATCATTTGGCACATATGTTCACCATCATTGGACGGTGTGTCGCGCGAAAGAATTACGTCAATATCTCCAAGGTCAAGGTCACACTTTGAGGTCAAAGGTCAAAAATGGCCATAAATGAGCTTGTCCGGGCCATAACTATGTCGTTCATCAAGGGATTTTGAAATCATTTGGCACATATGTTCACCATCATTGGACGGTGTGTCGCGCGAAAGAATTACGTCAATATCTCCAAGGTCAAGGTCACACTTTGAGGTCAAAGGTCAAAAATGGCCATAAATGAGCTTGTCCGGGCCATAACTATGTCGTTCATCAAGGGATTTTGAAATCATTTGGCACATATGTTCACCATCATTGGACGGTGTGTCGCGCGAAAGAATTACGTCAATATCTCCAAGGTCAAGGTCACACTTTGAGGTCAAAGGTCAAAAATGGCCATAAATGAGCTTGTCCGGGCCATAACTATGTCGTTCATCAAGGGATTTTGAAATCATTTGGCACATATGTTCACCATCATTGGACGGTGTGTCGCGCGAAAGAATTACGTCAATATCTCCAAGGTCAAGGTCACACTTTGAGGTCAAAGGTAANTTTGGAGTATAAACCACATTCATGTGTAGTGATTTAGACTATAAACCACATGCATGTGTAGTGATTTAGACTATACCACATTCATGTGTAGTGATTAAGACTATAAACCACATTCATGTGTAATGATTTAGACTATACCACATTCATGTGTAGTGATTTAGACTATAAACCACATTCATGTGTAGTGATTTAGACTATAAACCACATTCATGTGTAGTTATTTAGACTATAAACCACATTCATGTGTAGTGATCTTTAGTATAAACCACATTTATGTGTAATAGTTTTAAGTATAAACCACATTCATGTGTAGTGATTAAGACTATAAACCACACTCATGTGTAATGCTTTGGAGTATAAACCACATTCATGTGTAGTGATTTGGAGTATAAACCACATTCATGTGTAATGGTTTGGAGTATAAACCACATTCATGTGTAGTGATTTAGACTATACCACATTCATGTGTAGTGATTTAGCCTATAAACCACATTCATGTGTAGTGATTTAGACTATACCACATTCATGTGTAGTGATTTAGACTATAAACCACATTCATGTGTAATGATTTTTAGTATAAATAGAGGTTAGTGTTGAATGTAGATCAGGTTTATCATGCGAGGCTTTGAAAACAAAAAGCATGAGCCTTGGCAAGTGCTTTTTCGTTTTCGTGCCAAGCATGATAAACCTGATCTATAATCAACACTAACCTATTATTCTATTTATCCCACTTTTTATTCAGTAAACCTTTTTATTGAAACAAAATTAGTTTAACTGGATAATTTCGCTGAATTTATGATGTCATTTTGTTGAAAAAATGACGGCATTTCGTGCCGTGGTTTATAGCAAAAGTTTGATCAACAAGGCTTTAATCAACCGAATTCGCTGTAAAAGTGGGATAAACCACATTCATGTGAAGTGATTTGGAGTATAAACCACATTTATGTGCAATGATTTGGAGTATAAACCACATGCATGTGTTATGATTTATAGTATAAACCACATTCAGGTGTAGTGATTTGAAGTATAAGCCACATTTATGTGCAATGATTTGGAGTATAAAACACATTCATGTGTAGTGATTTGGAGTATAAACCACATTTATTTGTAATGATTTGGAGTATAAACCACATTCATTTGTAATTATTTTGAGTATAAACCACATTCATGTGTAGTGATTTGGACTTTAAACCACATTTATGTGTAATGCTTTGGAGTATAAACCATTTATGTGTAATCGTTTTTAGTATAAACCACATTTATGTTTACAGTGAACTTACAGTTCAAGTGACTTTTTTAAATAGCGGGCTCTTTGAATACATAACAACAACTCGTGCTATATCCAAACCTCCAGAGCACAAAAGTCATGTTATTTTTCCTATATATAAAGTGGACTACTTTCCGAAAACCGAAAGTTAACATATGAAGGTGGTGATGATGGTGATGGAAATGATTTATCATTATTATATTATTATTATTATTTATTTGATACCTAAGAGCATACTTGGGGTAGTCAATTTTCAATATGATTGTGGGTAAGAAAAACGGAGTTACCTGGTAATTGATACCAAAAAGCGATGCAACAAACTACTTTTATCCTCCGCCAACTGCGGATGGATATAGAATTGGCGTTGTCCGTCAGTCATTCCGTCTGTCACAAAATTTTATAATTGGCGGGGGACATCAATTCAACGAATTTGCTTGTTTTTTTATGGATAAATTTAAAAAATGGCGTGTAAGAGTAATTGTATATAAGTCGGTCTCTGTAAAAACCGGGCTTAATGCATGTGCGTAAAGTAAAGTCCAGATTAGCCTGTGCAGTCTGCACAAGCTAATATGGGACGACGCTTTTGGCATGGACTGGATCTTTGTTCAAAATAGACTTTCTTTAAACAAACAAAAATCCATAAAAGCGGAAACTATCGTCCCATGCTTTAAGCCGGATTTTCCCAGAGAGACTCAGAGGCTCAATTGTACGAAAACAAAGCTTATCAAAGTTTCTATGTGTAAAACAGTGATACTTCAAAAGTGAAATAAGTACTACACAATATCTAAACACAGTCCTATACACAACGATAAGGAACTAAAGCAGACAAAGGAATGGTAAAAAATGTATAAATAACTTAACTACCAACGGTTGTTTTGTATGCCCCCTTCTTGGAAGAAGAGGGGGTATATTGTTTTTGGCCTGTCTGTCCTTCTGTCTGTCTGTCTGCCATTGTATGTGTGTGTCTCTCTGTCCCAAAACTTTAACCTTGGTCATAACTTTTGCAATATTGAAGATAGCAACTTGATATTTGGCATGCATGTGTATCTCATGGAGCTGCACATTTTGAGTGGTGAAAGGTCAAGGTCATCCTTCAAGGTCAAAGGTCAAATATATGGGTCAAAATCACTCAAAAGGGAGCATGGTGTTTGACAAACACATCACTTGACAGTTTATTTGACTTTACTTTATATGTGTTTTTATCTTATGATGCAGTCATTACTTTTTTATGTGCAAAACAAATAGATATAAACCTCGCTCTGTGAAAAGGTTCTTGAATGCATGTTCTTAAAGTGTTGTCACAGATAAGCCTGTGCAGTCTAAAGTAGATTTTGCAAAGAAGAGACTTTCTTTAAACGAAAAATATCATAAAAGCCGAAAGTGTCGTCCCTGATTAGCCTGTGCAAACTGCACATGCAAATCTGGGACGACACTTAACGCACATGTATTAAACCCCTTTTTTACAGAGCCTCATTATAGTTTAGTTAACGTTATTTTGTTAACGTCATTGTTGGTAACTGTATTTTTTAACAGTACACAACCGAAAACTCACCTCTGTCCATTTGTCTACTTCATAAAAAACAATAACAAAACCAAACCGTGTTCCAATATTGATATTTTTGTTCATAACTGCGAGTAAATATCGTGAAATACAATTCACATGTTATTACTTCTCCTTCCGATACAGCACTCCTTTAAAAAAGATGATTTTGTGTTGGCGCCTATTGGTTAAGGGTGATTAAAAACTGTACTAAGATGCTCAGTTGGGTGTTAATTTAAAATTATTTACATTGTTAGTGTCTACAGGTGAATAATGGGGACAATGACAGCCACAGGAGTAAGGGTTTTGAAAATTTCTACTGTGGCTGCCTCATATATATGGGGCGGTAGTGAATTCCATTAGACAACTGTTCTGGGGTTGAATGAGAATTCATAAGTCTTTTGATGTTTGTATGTGTCTAAAGCCATGGTTACTGCTGAGTCTGGATTGGCGGTCAACAGGAACAAGAAGATTATCAGGAGCAGCAATGGCAACTAAATGGTCGATAATTTTATACAGCATGATGAGACGGAATTTTGTTCTGCGTGTTTCAAGTTTGGGCCAATTGAGGGTGTCTATCATATTAGTTACTGAGCTTGTGTTGTGATATCTGTTTGTTACGAATCTGGCTGCACGTCTTTGTACTTTTCTAGTTGATTTATTTGATCTTCTGTATGTGGGTCCCAGACACTGGATGAGTATTCTAATTTAGGCCTCACTATTTCTTTGTAAGCATGGTCTTCAACTTTTGATAAGCTAATTTTGATGTTGCGGCAAAGAAATCCCATAGCCTCGTTTGGATAATTAGTGATGGAGTTAATATGTTTATCCCATTTGAGGTTACTTTGGAGTGTAAGACCTAGATATTTGGCAGGATTTACTTTTTGAAGGATGTGATCATGTAGTTTATATGAGATAATGATAGGATTTTGTTTTGAGTGATGCTGAGGAATGGAATTGCATTAACCAGTCCTGCTCCCATCGACCAGCAGTTTCAATATCTAGCTGGAGCTTATGGGCGTCGGAGAGGTTGTTGATATTTTTGTAGATGATGCTATCCTCTGCAAAAAGTCTCAGAGTGCTATGTTTGATATAGTCAGCAAAGTCATTTATGTACATAAGAAATAAGATGGGCCCCAGAACAGTGCCTTGTGGTACTATGGAGGTTACAGGTACCTTGTCTGACATGGTTCCCTCCAGGACAACAGTCTGGGTTGCCAATCATCTGTGCGTCACTTTGTTCTACTTAACATTTCTCCAATATATATAACTCATGTTTTGCTAGCATCGACACTGCTAATTTTAGGAAGGGACCACGTGCAAAGGTGAGGTGAGTGTCTTGCTACCCATCATCTGTGCGTCACTTTGTTCTACTTTTCTTACACTATATACTAGCACACATAATTTTAAGTAGGGACCATGTGGAAAGGTGGGGTGAGTGTCTTGCTACCAATCATCTGTGCGTCACTTTGTTCTTCTTTACTTACACTATATACTAGTACACAGTGACCTGTATTCATGAAGCTCATTTTCGAAAACATCAGGAGAATGTAAAATTTGCACTTGCGATTTTGAGATAGGTATTTTTACATTAATTAAAATGCTTTAGGTAAATAATGATTACCAAATGTTTAAGTTAAATCCTCTTTTGTGAGCAGAACATTTGGATTTCTTATTCAAATTTGTATCTGAAGTTTTTAGTTGTGTACATATTTCTCTTAGTTTTGTGAATATTGACCCAAACAGACATGTTCTATGTCAGCCACCATGGTTTGTTGTATTCACGATTTGACGTTGTTAATGAGACAGCATTAAATAGACTTGAGATTAACAAACATGTTTGTGTAATTTAATAATATGAGGTGCTCTGGGAAAACTGGGCTTAATGCATGTGCGTAAAGTGTCGTCCAAGGCTTACATGTGCAGTCCGCACAAGGTAATCAGGGACGACACTTTCCGCTTAAACTGATTTTTTTTTCAGTTAGAAGAGACTTCCTTTAAAAGAAAAACTCCATGAAAGTGTCGTCCCAGATAAGCCTTGCAAACTGCACAGGCTAATCTGGGACGGCATTTAACGCAAATGCATTAAGCCCGGTTTTCCAAGAACAAGGCATGTATGCTCAAAGTACATGTAGTACATGTTTATGCCCATGTGCATTTAATGCCGTTTTTGTTTCATCCTTTTATTTCTTCATTTGGAGTGCCAAGGGGTGGTCTTTTGCCGAGCCTCCACCTATCCGCGCAGCTTCCCCTGCATGCTCACAGATTCGGACCAAAAATAATCATATGTGAATAAAAAATGAACAAATATTGTCAAAAACATTATTTTAACACATTAAATAAATATAAAGCAAACGTTCATTTAAAATAAACATTGAGAATCCTGACAAACCGATTTCTAACAAGTGCTTTATGATAAAAATGAGAGGAATAAGCACAATATTCAAGACGTTATGTAGGCTTCTGAAAACAGTGCTCATATCAGCCATGTTCTGGGAAAACTGGGCTTAATGCAATAGCGTTAAGTGTCGTCCTAGATAAGCATGTGCAGTCAGCACAGGCTAATCAGGGAAGACACTTTCCGCTTTTATGGAATTTTTCGTTTGGAGGAAGTCTCTTCTAAACGAACATCCAGTCTGGACGGAAAGTGCCGTCCAGCATTAGCCTGTGTAGATTGCACAGGCTAATCTTGGACGACAGTTGACGTACATTTTCTCAGGACGCGGCTCATATTATTCTTCGATTCGAGAATGTCTTCTTTATTCAAACCATTTATATGTACATCTATATAATGTAGCACTTTTAAAATATAACGTCAACAACCATAAACACAACATGTATGACATACATGATACATTAATCTTAAATCCGCGAGAGAAACATGTTTACACACTATGATTCTTAGCACGCCGTTGATGTCACCATCGTTTTTACTGTCAACAATGTCTTGAAATTAAAATCATCTTTAACATCTTCATTAAGATTATGATGATCAAACTCTTCGTCAATATCATCACCAACATCATTTTCGACGATATAATGGTCAACACACTATTCGTCAAAATATGTACATGTATCATCCATATCATCTTCAATAAGATTGACATCATTGGCATCATGATCTTTAATCAATGCTCAATATCAGCGTTAACATCACCTTCCAACTCATAAATGACCCGCGTCGTGCGAAAATGGGCATTATGACATTTCTGGGCAGTGCATCCCCAGATACGCCTCTGCCTCCGTATACTCTGATGAGGATTTATGATGTTCGCTAATCAGATCACAAAACCGTGCGTGACTTTATGGCGGACAGGGTAATTCTTTTCAAGACTGCGCAAATGGGCAGGCTGATCTGGAGCTACGCTGGCCGCATATGACTTAATAAACATTTTTGCACGATGTGCCTCGAATCTTATTGTAAAAACCATCATCAATCTTATCATCGACCGCCTCCTCCTTCTGTTGTGTAAGCCGCCGTCAATGAAGCTTTCTTAGCTGCGTTCGCTGCTGATTTCACACGCCTGTCGAATGGTGAAACATAAGCAGAACAGCTGACGTCAATGCCATTTAACAAACGATTACATTCCCAACGAGATTCTACAATACCCAATGAAAATACATAAACAATTTTCAATCACAACAGACTAACAACAGACGACTGGATTCGGATGCGGTACGAAACGCGATGACTTCGCTCCCGTTACCGGAACCCGGTGAGCGACACGGAATGTTCTAGCGCTTTCCGCCGTAACGACGCTATACTGGTTCCCCGCCACGCCTCGCCGATGTCCTGAATCCCACAGGAGGCCATCTGGGAGCCGGATAGCGAGGTAGGCGGACTCGGGGACGCCGACGACTGCAGCGGAAAGCCGTAGTTCGTGTTGTACGCGTTTCCGTTCGACATGGACATTGACGTCATCGAGATGTTGTTGGCGAGTGACGCTGCTGCGTTCATGTGGTCGAAGCCGGTCATCTGACCGGAGAACGCCTGTGAGATCCCTGGAAATGAAAACGCTATGATAAGAATACCAATAACTTTATTTCGTGAAATACTTAAACTTAAATCCGTTTACAACGTGTTTCTAATTAAACTAGCAGGATTGAAAACCCGTATAATACATACCAAAAGATAATAAATAATAAGACATATATATCTGAGGAAAATCATTACAACACGATATATGAGGAACTACATACGACAAAGACATACTACGAGTGTATTAACATGTAGAGTGCCCCTTAGTACTCTAGTATTAGTAGGTTACAGGTACATTTATTATATACCTATGCAAATATTTACTTAAATAATGGGGTACTACCACTATAAAAAGCAAGTTTCTGGGTAAGAAATCCATATTTCATAGTGTTAAGTCAGTTTCAGCATTCAACGACTGGGAATGCGGACTAATTTTATGTCTTACGGATCGTCAATATCCGTATTAACGTTCGTAGCGTTTTTAGGAAAAACACGCTCTATGTTAAGACCACACGACTGTGTGCCTAATATCAAGTTTTCATGCGCGTATGTTCACAACAAAATGAACATGTGATTTGTTTGTCTTTTGTGTAAATGTACCGATTTCTGATTCAATCGTTGGTTTTTAGAGTATGTATGATTTGTTTCGGAATCCCGTTAGACCATCGCATATGTATGGATTCATTTTAAAGTCAAAGTCGACAGCACGATGACGATAACGCGACCGAATGTTGGTAATTACGCGACAACACGACAGAACGATGACGATAACGCGACAGAACGTTTGTGATTACGCGACAACGCGACAGTCCGATGACGATAACGCGACCGAATGTTGGTAATTACGCGACAACACGACAGAACGATGACGATAACGCGACAGAGCGTTGGTGATTACGCGACAACGCGACAGAACGTTGGTAATTACGCGACAACACGACTGAACGATGACGATAACGCGACAGAACGTTGGTGATTACGCGACAGAAAGTTGGTGATTACGCGATAACACGACATAACGATGACGATAACGTGACAGAACGTTGGTGATTACGCGACAGAACGTTAGAGATTACGCGACAACACGACAGAACGATTACGATAACGCGAAATAACGTGGGTGATTACGCGACAACGCGACAGCACGATGATGATAACGCGACAGTACGATGATGTAGTTGCAATAATCCAACTCCCAGCTATATTGACCCTCTGGGTCGCTGGGAGCTGCACGAATATACTCATAAAAGCTCAGAGCATTCAAGAAGAACTATACGATGATGATAAAACGACAACACGACAGAACGTTCATGAACGACAACACGACAGAACGTTGATGATAACGCCACAGTAGGATCATGATAACACGACAACGTGACAGAACGTTGATGATAACGCGACAACACGACAGAATGTTGATGACAACGCGACAGTAAGATGATGATAACACGACAATTAACGTGACAGAACGTTGATGATAACGCGACAACACGACAGAACGTTGATGATAACGCGACAGTAGGATGATGATAACACGACAACTCGACAGAACGTTGATGATAACGCAACATCACGACAGAATGTTGATGATAACGCGACAGTAGGATGATGATAACACGACAACGCGACAGAACGTTGATGATAACGCGTCAACACGACATAAAGTTGATGATAACGCGACAAAACGAAGGTACCATTACGATAACGCGACAGAGCGATGGTGATAACGCGACAAAACAATGACGATAACACGACAGTACGACGACGATAACACGACAACACCACAAAACGTTGATGATAAATCGATGTAATTTCGTGCTATTACAGTCGTGCTGTCGCATTATCGTCATCGCATGGTTGTGTTGTCGCGTTATCGGCATTCTGTCGTGTTGTCGGGTTATCATGTTCGTACTTTGCGTTATCCTCGTCGTACTGTCGTTGTATCGCTTTCCGGTGCCGATGCTCATTGAAGCTTTTTATCACCACAAAGGTATGTTTACCTTACATAATGTGGGCTCGTGGAATAAAACATCAAACAATTAACGAGTCCGATACAGCCCACCGGAACACTTCAGTCATATAATATTCCCTATTTATATAAAGATGTTGTTGTTTTGTTAGTTTTTAATTTTCAGTTTTTAAGTTACCTATTGACATTTTACAAGTAAGCTGGTTTACTAGTACTGAGTGCACTCACATCTAAGCGTGGTTAGTTTGACCCTTGAAATAATTGAAAGTGTGTGGTGTACGCGTTCGCTTATGAAGATTCCAGAAACAAAAATTAGCGCCTTTGCTACCGAAATACCATACCAGTTCTAAGTAGCAGCGTATTGTTATAAACAAAGCTGTCGCTAGGACGACGTGTGGAAGAAGATGACAGTTTTAGAAAGCTGCCATAAGAATCGATCAAAATGCCAATATATATCATTCCCTCATGACATAGAAGCAATTAAATAAACTTTATTGAGTTATTGTTAAGGTAATATTAATATACTAATGTCTATCTTATCTATCTACCTACCAACCAACCTACCTACGTATTTATTAATTAATTAATTAATTTGTTAATTTATTAATTTNAGAGAGAGAGAGAGAGAGAGAGAGAGAGAGAGAGAGAGAGAGAGAGAGAGAGAGAGAGAGAGAGAGAGAGAGAGAGAGAGAGAGAGAGAGAGAGAGAGAGAGAGAGAGAGAGAGAGAGAGAGAGAGAGAGAGAGAGAGAGAGAGAGAGAGAGAGAGAGAGAGAGAGAGAGAGAGAGAGAGAGAGAGAGAGAGAGAGAGAGAGAGAGAGAGAGAGAGAGAGAGAGAGAGAGAGAGAGAGAGAGAGAGAGAGAGAGAGAGAGAGAGAGAGAGAGAGAGAGAGAGAGAGAGAGAGAGAGAGAGAGAGAGAGAGAGAGAGAGAGAGAGAGAGAGAGAGAGAGAGAGAGAGAGAGAGAGAGAGAGAGAGAGAGAGAGAGAGAGAGAGAGAGAGAGAGAGAGAGAGAGAGAGAGAGAGAGAGAGAGAGAGAGAGAGAGAGAGAGAGAGAGAGAGAGAGAGAGAGAGAGAGAGAGAGAGAGAGAGAGAGAGAGAGAGAGAGAGAGAGAGAGAGAGAGAGAGAGAGAGAGAGAGAGAGAGAGAGAGAGAGAGAGAGAGAGAGAGAGAGAGAGAGAGAGAGAGAGAGAGAGAGAGAGAGAGAGAGAGAGAGAGAGAGAGAGAGAGAGAGAGAGAGAGAGAGAGAGAGAGAGAGAGAGAGAGAGAGAGAGAGAGAGAGAGAGAGAGAGAGAGAGAGAGAGAGAGAGAGAGAGAGAGAGAGAGAGAGAGAGAGAGAGAGAGAGAGAGAGAGAGAGAGAGAGAGAGAGAGAGAGAGAGAGAGAGAGAGAGAGAGAGAGAGAGAGAGAGAGAGAGAGAGAGAGAGAGAGAGAGAGAGAGAGAGAGAGAGAGAGAGAGAGAGAGAGAGAGAGAGAGAGAGAGAGAGAGAGAGAGAGAGAGAGAGAGAGAGAGAGAGAGAGAGAGAGAGAGAGAGAGAGAGAGAGAGAGAGAGAGAGAGAGAGAGAGAGAGAGAGAGAGAGAGAGAGAGAGAGAGAGAGAGAGAGAGAGAGAGAGAGAGAGAGAGAGAGAGAGAGAGAGAGAGAGAGAGAGAGAGAGAGAGAGAGAGAGAGAGAGAGAGAGAGAGAGAGAGAGAGAGAGAGAGAGAGAGAGAGAGAGAGAGAGAGAGAGAGAGAGAGAGAGAGAGAGAGAGAGAGAGAGAGAGAGAGAGAGAGAGAGAGAGAGAGAGAGAGAGAGAGAGAGAGAGAGAGAGAGAGAGAGAGAGAGAGAGAGAGAGAGAGAGAGAGAGAGAGAGAGAGAGAGAGAGAGAGAGAGAGAGAGAGAGAGAGAGAGAGAGAGAGAGAGAGAGAGAGAGAGAGAGAGAGAGAGAGAGAGAGAGAGAGAGAGAGAGAGAGAGAGAGAGAGAGAGAGAGAGAGAGAGAGAGAGAGAGAGAGAGAGAGAGAGAGAGAGAGAGAGAGAGAGAGAGAGAGAGAGAGAGAGAGAGAGAGAGAGAGAGAGAGAGAGAGAGAGAGAGAGAGAGAGAGAGAGAGAGAGAGAGAGAGAGAGAGAGAGAGAGAGAGAGAGAGAGAGAGAGAGAGAGAGAGAGAGAGAGAGAGAGAGAGAGAGAGAGAGAGAGAGAGAGAGAGAGAGAGAGAGAGAGAGAGAGAGAGAGAGAGAGAGAGAGAGAGAGAGAGAGAGAGAGAGAGAGAGAGAGAGAGAGAGAGAGAGAGAGAGAGAGAGAGAGAGAGAGAGAGAGAGAGAGAGAGAGAGAGAGAGAGAGAGAGAGAGAGAGAGAGAGAGAGAGAGAGAGAGAGAGAGAGAGAGAGAGAGAGAGAGAGAGAGAGAGAGAGAGAGAGAAATCCTATAACCACGGGGTGTGTGACGATTTTTGACACCAAGGGGCATGATTTGAACGTTTGTAGACGAGAACAATTCGTAGCAAATATTAAACAATCGGGACGTGTGGTTTAAGAGGAGGACACTACTTTGTTAACCCATTTATGCCTCGTGGACTCTCCCATCCTTCTTAATTGGATCAATTTATTTCCAAAGTTAGGGATGTTTAGTATATTTATTTCTATATTTAAAATATTTCTTACAGAAATTCCTTTAAGCAAACAGCGCAGACCCTGATGAGACGCCGCATCATGCGGCGTCTAATCTGGGTCTACGCTGTTTGCCAAAACCTTTTTTCTAGACGCTAGGCATCAACGGGTTAAGTCGGACACATATTTGTTCGGCCATAGTTGTGGTTTCAACGTATCGTATTTAAAGAAGATTCTTTCTGATTACTTAATGCCGCGATATAGCATATAGTAATACCATACGCATTAAAACATTATTCAATCATATAAGCGATAGTTGTATTGATAAAATGACTGTTTGATTATCCCTTTGCATGCTGGGAAATTTGTCGTCTGCTAAAGTGTCGTCTGCTGAATTTGTAAAATTAGCATTTTCATCGATTTTTTTCAAAGAATACTATCAGAATAGCAAACAGTTTGGATCCTGATGAGACGTCACGTTCTGTGGCGTCTCATCTGGATCCAAACTGTTTGCAAAAGCCTTCAAAATCCGGTTCCAGCGCTCAAAGAGTTATACGCCCTATATAACGATGAGAAATACAGCAGCGGGTTGTAGGGTTTAGCGAAAGAGAATCGTGCAAATATATTATGAATGCAAGCAAACAACGCTAAGAAAAGGGTCAGGATATAAACTTGCTTTCATTGTGTGAGGTATCTGCTAACGTTCAAGTCTTGTTAAATTGACAATACATACCAAACTGTTGAAAATATCGCATGTTCGTGATTATCTTGACTCCATAAAAAAAACAACAAAGAAACCAGTGATTGAAGACGTGAATTTTTTTCGTTATAAGACACAAGACAGTGTGTTATCTGCTAACGTACTAACGTGCAAGTATTATTAAATTGACAATAAACAACTAAAAATATCATATGTTCGTGATGATCCTTATTCCATAAATAACAATGAGGCCAGGGATTGAAGACATTACTTTTGTTTCGAAAATAAGACAAAGGTATACATTTTTTACAACAAATCAAATATATTTGCGAACAACTAAACTCCATTATTCGGCACGGATGCTTAAGTCTTGCATAACGTGCGTGTTTAATTGTGACAAACACAGCGCTTGTGGAACGAAACTGTCTGTTAGCACAGCGCACGTGGTAAGCAGAGAAGAGCGGCCATCTTGGAGTGTTGACTTTCGGTCGGATAGATGACATAGTTTGATCCGGACACACAGTGGTTAAAGAATTACAATAGAAATTAAACACAATCCCATTTCAATGTTTGTCTATCCGTTTAGTCGGAGCTAATAATGGCGTTTAGGCAAAGAAGAGATGTTTGTTCAGTTATTGATACATGATTCCCCGCTACGGCAGAGAACCAACTATTTCGCGACTAATATTATTTAAATCATCGCGGGCCATATTAAGGATACAAATTTCGGAGAATCATACATTTTGAGCACGCACCAAATACATATATAAATGTATAATAACTTATCATAACGCCTGTTTGAAAACTAAATTTACGGAAGTGTTTTTTTTAACGTAAACTCTGTCGTACGCTCCGTTATAGACCGGACCTTTGTGTCCATTTGGTAATCCAACAGAATGGATCTGACGAGAAAATTTCGCTGTTTCTGTAGGTGATCCACGTATATATATAAGATATATTAATGTACATTTAATAGATTTCTGGTGAAACTTACACGTTTCCGGAACAAAAAACAATGTGCACTGAATCCTGTATTTTCTTGCCAATGTGTAGTCAACTAGATCAGTCGAATATGCACTAAATACAAATTCAATAAATTATGATGTACCATTTGAAGAACTTTAAATATTAAATCAGTTACACCAAGAAGAAAATGAATATATGAGTGGTGTTCTGAGAAAACTGGGCATAACGCATGTGCGTAAAGTGCCATCCCAGATTAGCCTGTGCAGTCCGCAAAGGCCAATCAGGGACGACACTTTCCGCCTAAACTGAATTTTCGGTAAGAAGAGACATCATTTAAACGAAAAATTCCTTAAAAGTGGATATTGTCGTCCCTGATTAGCCTGTGCGGACTGCACAGGCTAATCTGGGATGACAATTTACGCACAAGCATTATGCCCAGTTTTCTCAGAACACGACACATATAAATTAACACAAGATAAACTGCGCTATATTGATGTAATTATTGTTTTAACACTCTGCTCGTAACCGCCCAACAAAATCGACGGACGCGAATTCAGACGCCAGAATAATAGAGGCCGTCACGCGAGGCGCACTAACTAGGCAAGGCCCGGGGGACGGGTTTTCGTCTTTAAGAAATTAGCTGTCATTTTCAACCAATAACAAGGATCAACGGGTGACGTCCCAAGAGACAATTCGAATATCGGCAGTCACGGAAGCTTGGAATACGTTAGATCCGAGAATCTTGTCATCTGTGAAACTGACTACAAACCCTACGTCGACCGCAACACACTGATCTAATATGTTTTAACGACAGTTGCANCCAACACCAACACCACCACTACTACCACTACTTATAATATACTACTATAACAATGATCATTGCAACCACCAATGGAACTTATATAGCTGCTACTTATGATAATTGGTATGCTATTCCTCAACGTTTTAGAAAATAATGTTAAATATACATTTAAGTTTAACTATCTTGCAGAGCGTCTTCCGGGATGTGTTATTTGCCTATCGAGTGAATTTAAGTGACCACTAATATGAAATTAATTCCCGTTTATAAAGCGCTTATCTGAATCAACTGGTCACGTGCAGATACTCTAGGGATATGGCCCCGACCCGTATAATTCAGAAATCCGAAACTAACACCGGAAGCACGCGACGTTGCTGGCTCCGTTCAGCAAATATGGATAGCTAGATCCGCAAAAACGCAAACATTGATTCCCGGGGCGCGTCGTAAAAAGGGGAATTGTGGCAAATGTTAATATTTTCATTATAAAGGCATGAAAACCAAATCGACCAAGCTTCATTCTTCCATGGCAATAATCTGCATGTTAATTAATATTGTCCCCAGAGAACCGTTCGATCTCACCTCTGTCAAAATGGACCTAACCCGTCTGGAGCCAGTGGAAAATCGAGCTTGAAAGAAATCTCACGGAATGCATTTGTTCATCATTTACGTACTGTTGTTATGATTCTCTTGATGTTTTCTCCTGTCAACCATTACTGTGAATTTATTGTTTCGTATTGTATGACTTGTTATCAACCAACTGTATGCTTAACAAATTTGAATCTATGTGTAAATTATCTCCTAACCAGGCAATACTAAAGTGATTTTAATCATAAATGTTCTTCGTTTTAAGAAATAAAAGAAAGATATATAACGCGATTTACAGCTGAAAATATGTTATTACTGTTGCTGTTGTTTTTAAACTGTAATTAATTTCAGAAGTGTATCAGACGCAATGACACCATTCGTGTTCAGTTACTAGTACATGCAAATATTATTTAAATTGCAAAACAAGTTATCGTCTTAAATTTAAATTTGTTTCAAATATGCTGAAAATCGTGTTCTTCTGTTTACAAAAAAACCCATCAACAATCAATACGGTATTTCATGAACTATTATGCTAAAATTGTACAAACCTTTGCGAAATTATAAAATGTATCAAACGTGTCTTTTAAACATTATTGACGGCAAAAAGGCACTTGATTACAGATCAACACATGGTGCATAGTATAAAGAATTTAAATAACTATTGACTTGCTTATATGTGTCGTGTTCTGAGAAAACTGGGCATAATGCATGTGCGTAAAGTGTCATCCCAGATTAGCCTGTGCAGTCCGCACAGGCTAATCCGGGAAGACACTTTCCGCCTAAACTGGATTTTCGCTAAGAAGAGACATCATTTAAACGAAAAATTCCATACAAGCGGAAATTGTCGTCCCTGATTAGCCTCTGCACAGGCTAATCTTGGATGACACTTTACACACATTCATTATGCCCAGTTTTCTCAGAACGCGACTCAAATAATTATTGGAATAAATAAAGCGCGGTTGTGAGGCAGAAGATTAGAAAGTTTGAAAAGTTAATGTTTCCAATGAAATTTCTAAATCATTTAGATACACAATTTACTAATTCAAAATATATTATTATCGACAGAGAAGTTTGGTCTCTGGTTCGAACCCTGCAAAAATAAAGTAACATTATGAAATTTAAAAAAAAAACACACGTGTTATTGTATGTTTAAATACGGAGAGGCTGCTATGACGAAAAGTAGCAATTTATAGCTAAGTCGTCATTCAAATCAGTGGGCGTGATAGCAAAGTCGTCATTCAAATCAGTGGGCGTGATTAAAAAGTGTAGCCTTGGTAAAAGTTAAAACACTTTAAGGCACATTCAACAAAAAATATATACAGAAGTATGTCATTATGTTCCTTTTCATATATGTAAACGGTGACGACTCGCCCCATGCACTCGGAAAATCCTAACGCAGTTTATAAACCCTACCTCTGTTCAAACACGGCGAAGAGTGAGACGTTATGGCCTTGTATTTTATTATAATGTTCTTTGTGAAAAGGTGTTTGCAATATTTGTTTAAACGAATATGATGTTACAGCATAGTGTCGTAACACGGGATACTAGATTAGAAAGCCAATCATCAATTTAATGTTTCGTAAAAAATCATTAAACATACTTAGAGCCTTTAATGTCCGTGTAATTTCGTTGCTTAATTAAAGGCTTATATTTACTTCTTTACAGGCCCGTTTATAAAAAAATAAATCCGCTGCATATGCACACCAAGGACGTCCAAACCAACATACTCTGAGAAAATGGATAACTACCTAATTATTTGTGGATAATAACCGAAATTATTGAAGTGAATGGCCCATTCATAACACCTGATGTACACATACCTAACTGACTAACATTTGATATAATTGCTCTATATTTGTGCTACAGACCATAATCGACAAATATAAAATTATATGTATATTACCATTAAACTTGAATATCGCGATATCTACTCAGGGTTAAAAGTTAATTTCGACAAAGCGAAAGTAGTCTGAATAAGTACAAATAAGTTAAAGTAACATTAATACTCAAAAATCAAAGAAAATTTCGTAAAGTATTTCGTAAAATAAAGTTACCCAATAAAAAATCAATGTTCCTTATAGCAAAAGCCAAAATTTCAAAACGAGATGTTTTCTGGTAACATGGATGTTTGTAGATATAAAATGCTTGTTTTTAATTTTTCGTGTCACAATTAATTCTATTTTAATGTTCCGCGACTATATCTATTCAAAGGACACAAGAACACTAAATGGTANGGGGGGGGGGGGCGTTATTTGTTAGCGTTATAGGGGCTTTAAGCTCCGAAAGCATTAAAACAAGACTACAAATAAAATTGAATCAAACATTTGACATGCTTGGCTTAACATTTAACGTTAATCTTGAAAAATGATAGAACTTATTTTTTTTGGAAAAAATAGTTAAAATAAAAGCCTTATTAAAACTGAAGGATGTTGACACCGATAGGAAAAAGACAAGTTCCTTACCTCATCTACCAAATAAATTGTTAGCCCAGAGCATGGAACTATTTTTTAATTTTATGTGGAATGGTAAACCACAAATTAGCTCCACTCGTGTAATAAAAGAATATGCAGAAAGACGTTTAAAGATGATTGCTCTGTTGTTTTTTTGTTGGCTCTCTGAAGTGCTCATGCATCCGTAGAATTGTCACTGGGAATGGCAAAATGGCTTGATATTGATAATACAATGATTGATTGTCGAAAATTATACAACTGTGGCAGACACTATCATGAAAACTTACTTGGCAAGATACAACATGATTTTTGGAAAGATACACTGAAATCAATTGTTGAACTTTGTAAAAAAAGAAGATTTTGCTTCATATTCCACTATTCTATAACCCTGATATAATAATTGGTAACAAAAGTGTATTTTATAAATCATGGTTCTACAGAGGCGTTCGTTTTGTTGGCGACTTGATGCATAACACTGAATATTTAACATTTTACAGTCATGATGAGTTTGGCAAAGTATATTACTTCCATCCAAACTATTTAGTTTTTCTATGAGGTATTAAAGGGACTGTCAACCACGAATGACGAAAAAAGGAAAGTTCTAAAATATTGTATTTTTTACAATTATTAGTTTATATTGATTACAATATCACGACTGATATATTACATTACTAGAAACAGTTATTGAGTTTTCATATTTTCAATATATTCGGTAATAAATTTTACTGGGTATGTCTACCAGGTAACTACTAGTTAACTATAAATAACGCAAGTAGATTGAACATCATCATCACGTGGTAAACCCAGGAATGCAAATTGTGAATGCGTAGTGAATTGTATATTATATATATATAAAATGACCAATCTTCTTGCGTTATTTATAGTTTGTATATCGTAATGTCACCTATTTTCGCGATGAACTTTCGATTTCACATCGCGAAATTTTATTATCAAATATTCTGAAAATATGAACTTTTTTCAAGTAATGTAATAAACCAGTCGTGATATTTAAATCAATATAAACTAATAATTGTAAAAAATACGGTATTTTAGAACTTTTCTTTTTTCGTCATTCGTGGTTGACAGTCCCTTTAACAAGATACATTAAGCTCATAAGCTCAAATGACACTAGCTGTATGAAGCCGTCTATCCCCACAAAGTGCAAAACCTTTGCATGGTATAGTTACCAAAAACGAGTCTGTGTCAGTGTGTATAGATATATACCAATTTACAGTGGTTTCAATATAGAATTGTACACAGAAGCACAGGCACAAGCTCTTTCTTATTCTTATTCAGAGTTGTTTCTGGATGTATTTTTTTTTTAACTTTCTTAATATGCCTTCTTTTATACTGAGCTATGCAGATACAGATGAGCCTTTACATTTATTATGTGTTGAGATTTTTTTNTATGTGGAATGGTAAACCACAAATTAGCTCAACTCGTGTAATAAAAGAATATGCAGAAAGACGTTTTAAGATGATTGCTCTGTTGTTGTTGTTTTGGCTCTCTGAAGTGCTCATGCATCCGTAGAATTGTCACTGGGAATGGCAAAATGGCTTAATATTGATTATACAATGATTGATTGTCGAAAATTATACAACTGTGGCAGACACTATCATGAAAACTTACTTGGCAAGATACAACATGATTTTTGGAAAGATACATTGAAATCATTTGTTGAACTTTGTAAAAAAAAAAGAAGATTTTGCTTCATATTCCACTATTATATAACCCTGATATAACAATTGGTAACAAACGTGTATTTTATAAATCATGGTTCTACAGAGGCGTTCGTTTTGTTGGCGACTTGATTCATAATACTGAATATTTAACATTTTACAGTTATGATGAGTTTGGCAAAGTATATGACTTCCATCCAAACTATTTATTTTTTTCTATGAGGTATTAACCCTTTGCATGCTGAGAAATTTGTCGTCTGCTAAAATGTCGTCTGCTGAATTTCAAAAATCGTCATTTTCTTATTTTTTTTTCAAAGAATACTATCAGAATAGCAAACAGTTTGGATCCTGATGAGACGCCACGTTGTGTGGCTTCTCATCTGGATCCAAACTGTTTGCAAAGGCCTTCAAAATCCGGTTTCAGCGCTCAAAGGGTTAACAAGATACATTAAGCTCATAAGCTCAAATGACACTAGCTGTATGAAGCCGTCTATCCCCACAAGGTGCAAAACCTTTGCGTGGTATAGTTACCAAAAACGAGTCTGTGTCAGTGTGTATAGATATATACCAATTTACAGTGGTTTCAATATAGAATTGTACACAGAAGCACAGGCACAAGCTCTTTCTTATTCTTATTCAGAGTTGTTTCTGGATGTATTTTTTTTTTAACTTTCTTAATATGCCTTCTTTTATACTGAGCTATGCAGATACAGATGAGCCTTTACATTTATTATGTGTTGAGATTTTTTTATTTATAATTGTAAAATGAACATAACTAACCCACTGCCAAAGCAGTCAAATCGTGCATGTCATTGCACTGCCATTTACTAAATAGAATTAATTTTTCTATTGATTTGCGTAAAAGTAAAGAATGGGAACTAGTGTTACCTCTTTGTGTCGTGTTCTGAGAAAACTGGACAAAATGCATGTGCGTAAAGTGTCGTCCCAGATTGGCCTTTGCAGTCCGCACAGGCTAATCAGGGACGAAACTTTCCGCCTATACTGGATTTTCGCTAAGAAGAGACATCATTTAAACCAAAAATTCCATAAAAGCGGAAATTGTCGTCCCTGATTAGCCTTTGCGAACTGCACAGGCTAATCTGGGATGAAAATTTACGCACAAGCATTATGCCCAGTTTTCTCAGAACGCGAAACCTTTTCCTTTAGTTTTGATATGGGACTTAAAGAGATCTTGCATTGTTAAATGATTTCTTTAAAAATTATAGTTATGTAAAAGCTATTGAGTTTAAATTGTATACAATGTGTTATTATATGCATATATTGATTGTACACTCTGTATTGTGGAGTGGGATGCAATCGACCCTCACACACATATTGACGAGGGAAATAAAGTGTATTGAACGGAAAAGAAAATATCGCGATGTATTATTCTCGTCTGTGAATGGCGGCTCTATTCGTTATATTCACCCCATATAGCCAATGACATAAGGTTTACATGGGTTGATTGAAGAATAGGTTAAAATTCTATGCTATAAAATTTAATAACAGAACCAAAGAAATATATTTTGTTTTAATTAATTTGGTATTTATCCTTTTTTGAATCCTTATTTCAATCGCAGTTTTCGACGTGAGTCAGGAAATATCCACAAGACCCTGACCCCTTCGGGATATAGACAGTTTTGGGCTATAAACATCAATATTACACTTGATGTGAATAGTCAGTGTCCCTGAGAGGTTATTTAACTAACGAAGTTTACCACTAATGAATTTTGGTGTGTCAAGATGAGAAAAAAATAACAATCGAACGCGTTAAAATGTCCGTTTTGAAGCCTTTTAATGTTCACCTCAATGTTCCGCTATAAAGAGTGATATATAGTTAATATATAAAATTGCATTATAGCCGTGAAATGTTTGACGTTTCTACTCAAAATAGATAGTATAGACATGATGGACACCTGAAAAACAATTGTGTGCTTCGCGTCTGTGTCCGCCACATTTGTGTCGTGTTCTGAGAAAACTGGGCTTAATGCTTGTGCGTAAATTGTCATCACAGATTAGCCTGTGCAGTCCGCAAAGGCTAATCGGGGACGACAATTTCCGCTTTTATGGAATTTTTCGTTCAAATGATGTCTTTTCTTAGCGAAAATCCAGTTAAGGCGGAAAGCGTCGTCCCTGATTAGCCTGTGCGGACTGCACAGGCTAATCTGGGATGACACTTTACGCACATGCATTTTGCCCAGTTTTCAAAGAAACACGACTCATTTGAACAGCGCTAAGATTATCCGTGCACAGGTCGTGCGAATGACAAATGGAATCTAAAACGAACATTCCTTAGATATTGTTGACTTTTTTTCAACGTTTACACGGAAAATATTGGATTACTTTATAAACTATTCTAGTTAATCAAATAGAGAAACAAATAACATTCAAATCGAATATTAACAGCACTATTTGCCTTTTTCGTGCGACATTTCATATCCGCAACTTATTCATTCAGTGCGGCCACATCAAAGGTGGCCGAAACACAATAGCATGTAAAGGGAAGGCCACTGCGTATAGATGACTAAGCAAACAGAAGTGACCCAGACATCTCGCGACTTCCGGAGATTTAAGGAGCTGCACCGCACAAGTGGGTGCGTTTGTGTAAGAGCTGTTCGGCTTCCAAAATTGTAAAAAAAAGGGTGTGTTGTTAAATATTTTTTTAAAGAAAAAAAAACATGCGTACTTTATACATTTATTAAGTTATTTTGTTTCTAAGTTACAGAGAACAATGAAACGATGATGATTCGAATTTCAATGAAAATTTACGTTTGACACAATAGAAAGCTTAAGTTATCAGCATAAAAAATGGTTGTCATAAATAACCATTTTTTTTCCTAAATGAATATTCTTATCTTATTGATTTATTTAAAATAGTTGATTGACAATCAGTAACTTATATCGATACACATCGACAATTTTCGATGTTTTTTTTTACAGAAATACAGGGACACATTTTATTACTGCGAGGTCATGTGCAGTGGAGGACTATGGAGTACCCAGAGATACTCCACCAGTCCGGTATGATGACCACTGAACAAACGCATGGGCCGAGTTGGGAGTGAATCCACACCGCCTTGGTGAAAAGCGAGTGCACCAACCACTGCTCATTGCGGTCCGCCTGTATATAACTATTGATAGGAATGCTCACTGCATGGTTAATATGTTGATACTAAATTTAAAATATAGACATTCCTAATGATCTGGCCCGGGGGAGGGGCACTCCTGTATAACCCCCTTTCCGCACCCATTCCGCCCCATACACACACACAGTGCTTCCAATTCCGCCCCACGCACATTCAAAGTGCTCCACACACATGCACAGTGCACCCACCCCCACACAAATACATATTCGCAGTGTCTCTACTCACCTGGACCCTGGACTCAGTGAGCCCAACCCTCAAAGCCAGCTCCTCCCGCATGAAGATGTCCGGGTAGTGAGTCTTGGCGAACGAGCGCTCCAGTTCGTTCAGCTGTGCGGGGGTGAAGCGCGTCCGGTGGCGCTTCTGCTGGAAACGAGAAGTACACTTCGGATGAGATAGGTAGTACGAACATTGACAACTGAAGCTGAAGATGATTATGTAAATGGTGCTGATGGTGGTGATGATGATAATAATAAAAAAAATATTGTTATTATTATTATTAGATTGTTGTTGTTGCTGCTGCTGTTCTAAATGCTGTTTTTTTAATTGCTTTCCGGTTATTTATAAGAAGTAGAAGTATGATGATGATGATAATGTTTAATAAATATATAAGCAGATATCCATCATATTTCATTCTTCTTCATACTTCGGAATAATACATTTGTACACATTTCCAATCCACCTAAATAATTTGTTGATGCTTTATGATATTATATTATGCAATTTCATGTACCGGTATGAATTCCCACAGGTTACCTGTTTGGACGGCTTATCATCCCCGAGGTCGCCCGGCGATCCATGGTCGTGGTATGTCCCAAGGCCCGTGTCGTCTGACTTGCTACCCGGGCTTAAAGGGTCACCTTCGGACTTCAAACCTGAATGAACAGAAATTATAAGGTAATAGACTCTAACCATTAGCTAATGTATCCTACAATTTAATCGCGCCCTTTAAGTGTGATGAAGTACTGTTCCGTGCATTTTAAAGTGACTTTGTATGCAAGCAAGCTCGTAACTACATAACACATATATGCCTGTGGCTTTTCAGCCTTGTAACCTTTTGTGATTTCATATACATTTTATAGTATTCTGTGTTGAGAATGGTTAAAACTGTGATATTATTATTATTATTTATATAAGTATATTTTAAAAGTCCGGAGTCTTAGCATTTCATAACAATTTGCTATAGTAACAACTGCACAATTAAAACACACAAATATTGAAGTACAGTTGAGCATTTCTGAATGACGTGTATTTAAAGGGACTTGTTCCCGTTTTGGTAAATTGACAAAATTGAAAAAAAAAAATGTTTCAGATCTGCAAATTTTTGTTGGAGTTATGATATTTGCAAGGAAACCGTAATACTGAACATTTACCATGCTCTAAAATATCCATTATATGCATCGTTTGACGAATTTAAAACCAGAAAATTATAAAGCGTTGCAGACGCGAACTGATTGAATAATTCGGAGAGTTCTGTTTAAATCGTTATATTGTGTGATATTACGAGGATTGCTCCAATGGTCAGTGGTTCGAGTCCCGGTGTGGATAACGTTTTTTCTTTCTTTATTTTTTTCTTACTTGTTTGATACTGGAGCTATTTAGTTCCGATGTTTACATTTATCAATTTAATGTATTTGATGACAGACTCAAAAACATCCAAAAATATGTGTACAAGTCCCTTTAAAGGATACAATACTGTTTTATGATTTAATAATAAAATACAGGTGTGATGATGTGAATGGTGATTTAAATATATAATATATTTAAGTATAAAAATATCACATTTAGGAATAAAATTAATGCATTGTGTCTATTTTAGTTTACTGTTTACGACTGAAAACACGAAATATACAGTCACATGAAGATGTTTCTTCGCCCCTTTTGATATACGTACTGTACGCAAATAAAAAGGGAATGATTAATATTTATCACGCACATGCAATTCGTATTTCAGATTAAAAATCAAAATGAAGTGTTCATTAAGAACAGTGTATTGACTTGTAAACGATCAAGATAATGGTGTGGGCCTTTTATTGTTTAAACCATGTATAGTGAATACGTTGAATGCATAAAATGTGTCGCGTTCTGAGAAAACTGGGAATAATGCATGTGCGTAAAGTGTCGTCCCAGCTTAGCCTGTGCAGTCCGCACAGGCTAATCAGGGACGACAATTACCGCTTTTGTGGAATTTTTCGTTTAAATGATGTCTCTTCTTAGCGACAATCCAGTTTAGGCGGAAAGTGTCGTCCCTGATTAGCCTGTGCGGACTGCACAGGCTAAGCTGGGACGACACTTTACGCACATGCATTATGCCCAGTTTTCTCAGAACNATTTAACTGCTTACATTGGACAAAATGTGATTCGTATTACACGAGGAATTATTTATATAATGGAAAAAATGTAAACAACAACAACAAAATAAAATAAAATGTGAATTGACTTAATTAAACTATACATAAACAATAAAACATATTTGATTTTAAAAAGCACATACGTTGGAAAAATTAAACTCCAATCAGTAATCGATGATAAACATGCAAAAGACTGAACAAAGGAGGCTCATTATCTTAACCCATTTATGCCTAGCGTCTAGAAAAAAAGTCTTTGGCAAACAGCGAAGACCCAGATGAGACGCCGCATGATGCGGCGTCTCATCAGGGTCTGCGCTGTTTGCTTAAATGAATTTATGGAAGAAATATTCTAAATATAGAAATAAATATACTAGACATCCCTAATTTTGTAAATAAATTGATCCAATTTAGAAGGATGGGAGAGTTCACTAGGCATAAATGGGTTAAACTGCACAATTGGTTTCCTTATATTATATAACCAATATTACTTATCAGTATTTATATCCGAATTTGACATTTAAAAAAGTTTCCTCCATTCCCATATAGAATTCGTTAAAAAAAACGTGTATTTTTGCGTTTTTATATGATTTTATTACGAAAGATAACAACAACAAAGTACTGATATCATTGATATATAAAGTGCAATTAAATTTTACATGGATATGAAAAAAATATGTGCATTTTTTCATGTAATCCTGAATACATGTATATGTTACCAGTATTTTTAAGAATTTCCATCAAGCACTTTACAACTGATATTCATGGTTAAAAAGGGAATTTGCATTTTTACTTTTCAATCTCACTATAATAAACTTCGATCAGTACTTCGGTGTTTGAGACAATAATAGTTCAACCGTTAAGTTTCGTAACCTCATGATACGCTAGGCGTATTTTGGTTTCATGTAACAATAAAGTCAACCCTAATATTAACTCTTTATTCAAGTTCGAATGAAACAGTAATGTTTTATTAATTGTGTAATACTATAAAACAATGTTTGATATGTTTAGAATTGTAACTAAATTTCACAATAATCAAGTCGACCATTTATTAAATTAAAAACCCGGGCTTGATGCATATGCGTAAAGTGTCGTCCCTGGTTCGCACCTGCTGATCAGGGACGACACTTTCCGCTTAGACTGGATTTTCGTTTAGAATAGTCTTCTTTTAAACGAAACAATCCATAAAAGCGGAAAATGTCGTCCCTGATTAGTCTGTGCGGACTTCACAGGCTAATCGTGGACAACACTTCACACACATGCATAAAACCCCATTTTCTCAGAGCTATGCTCTAATATTTTCTACCAACTTTGACCATCTGACCTGACATAAACATATTCATACACGTATGAAAGACAAGTCGTCTGTCCTTTTGTAAGTAGCAAAACGTTCCTTGTCAAATTAAGTATCCCTTGTTCCTGAAAATATTATGTGCACGATCTTTTTTTTTTACTTTTAGTGTTTTTTGTTTTTTGTTTTTGTTTATAAATTAATACGCAATAGTGAGCGCAGAGCGTTACAAATACTGACTGGCGACCATTACATCCGCACCTGCGTATTTCGCAGATTTGAATAAACCCACTCTGTCTTACTATCAAGACAGTTTGACTTGCCAAATAAAGTGCGAACATCGAATACGAATATCAACGTTTGCATTGATAGTTTTTAATCGGTGAACAGATAGATATAATAAATAAAAATAACAAGTTATTGTGAATCCAATTGAACTGTTTCTAAAGACAATAAACATATGTGATGTGCGACAAAATAAAAACTATACGACGTTATGCGATTCTTTTATTTAAATTCAAAATATTTCACGGGAAAGTGCTTGCTTAAAAGGAACACAATGTCAACGAAGCTAAATCTCTTGGATCACAATCAAAGGCTAATGGATATTTAAAAAAAAATAATGTCTGTTATATAACATACATACCGGAGTATACGCATATTCATTAACAAATATTATATTATTGACATCGGCATCGCGTCTAATTATATCCATTTTAATGAATAAAATCCCTTAATATGTTGGCACAAGAAAAATATTATTGACAATTCCATCAGCAGTTTAGCTTCCCAGAGAATCTTTGCGATGCGTAAATGAAACGTAATAAATTGACGTTAGCGCTCATTTATTTCCATGCGCCCCATTTGTGCTTAATAAATATAATTATCACCATGGCGTATCAGACCCGGCGCTCTAATAAGTAAATAAATAAAGCTAATAATACGTTATACCTGTCTGCATTCCGCCGTGGCCAACATGGTCCGTCAAATCCATGGCCCCCGAGACGCCGTGCATGAGCGACATCGAGTTAAAAATAGAATAGTCTTATAGTCCGCTTCCTTATTAATTTGTTTAGCACTTTTTGTAGATAGATGCGTTTGTTCAGAACAAGATATCGGTGCTGCTTGGGTGCCGAGATATATTTACAGAAATTACTGAACTTCAACGAACATGTCAGATTTAATAAGACGGATTCCGCGGGGAGGCTGGCTCGATTTGTTCCACGGCCGCTATTGGCTAATCGATTAACTGTAACTGATGAATATGTATCGAGGTCTGGTAGAGGACTTTGGAACAGAAGCGAGAACGAGTTTATAGCGGGACCGCCCCTTCCGACGCTGTGTTGACATGCGCGTATTGTTCAGCGTAATTGATCTTTTGTCGATCGTGTCAATATTGCCGCTACAAGTTCGCAAGTTAACCGCTTTGGATCTGCACCCTTGCTAAACCGAGAGGCAGAAATAGTCCGTTAACTGACAAACAGAACTGCAGTCCGTCAATGCAACGGTGTGGCCTTTTAAACACTAGCGGCGTGTATTTTGTTGACATTTCTCATGAAATGAATTAACTTATTTTCACAATTGCTAAATGTATGTGAAAATTATATTAGGCGGCTTGTTTAATGCGTTAGGCATTTAATATACACTAACAAAATCTTAAAAGAAACGATTTTTTTTTTATTTGCTAAGACTAAATCTCTTATCTGAAAGTACGCATAATTGATTAAATATGGTTTAAACATAGTTTTTAAAATGCAAATCAAATGGACATATTTTCGGTGTATTGTTTTAAGTAAAAACTGGTTTTTATATTTTTTTTGCATATGAACTAAGGAGCTCAAGTTTAAAGTAGCTTCAATTTTATAACCGATAATCGAATAAACTCATGTACGGTAATGTATTCGCAATATACTTCTATTTCCGTAAATTCATCGACCTGTGATGAATAATTATAAAAACTCTTATTGACACGTCACATTTTTTGGCGTTAACTAAAGTTTACATTTCATCAGTCGATATTTCAATTGTATATGGCGTTTTTTTCAGAATTTAGTTTTCCTTTTTTATTCGATGTGATAAATATCGTATACATTCGTCGTAAAATAGTAACTCTGACAACGTTAGTTACTGCAGTTCCGGAAGTTAAGAAGATATACGAAAACATTAAGCAAGCAACATAAACAGAAGTACGCTAAAGTCAATATAATACATGTACATATTTTATGTAATATAGCGGAAAACAAATGAGTCATGTTATGAGAAAACTGTGCATAATGCTTGTGCGTAAATTGTCATCCCAGATTAGCCTGTGCAGTTCGCACAGGCTAATCAGGGACGACAATTTCCGCTTTTATGAAATTTTTCGTTTAAATGATGTCTCTTCTTAGCGAAAATCCAGTTAAGGCGGAAAGTGTCGTCCCTGATTAGCCTGTGCGGACTGCACAGGCTAATCTGGGACGACACTACGCACATGCATTTTGGTCCAGTTTTCTCAGAACGCGACACAAATAATATTTACGTTGTCGCATGCAAATAAAGGTATGTATGTAAGGATCGGTACTGATGTATAATGTTGTTGTTTTTTGGTCTGCACCTCTTCCTCGTATTCTTCTTCTTTTTCTTCTTCGTCTCTTCCTCCTATTTCTCCTTTTGCATTCGTGATTATAAGTTATAATACTGCTACTTCTACTAGTACTATTACCTCAACTACTACTAGTACTAATAGTAGTAGCGGTAGTCGTCGTCGGAATAATAGTAGCACTAGCAGCAGCAGAAGTAGTAAGTAGTATATATTATTAATATTATTATCGACAGATGGATCCGCCTCTGTGACCTGTTAACACCTATGACACGTGCCGTCACCTTCATTGGTCTATTGCCTGCCAATAGTGCCGTTCTATTGATGCAGGACAACATTAACTGAATGTGCTAAGTGCCAAAGTCACTTTGGTATTAACTATTAAGGATAAAGACGCACGTGACGTTTGCGAAAGCATAGTCTTGACAAAAAGATTGATATATGCTTTGGGTTGTGAAAATGCTGTTGAAAAAAATCGAATTGAGAGAAAAATATTTTAGAGACATCCCATTTGTTCACCGTTTAAACTTGCTTAATTACACAATTTAGCTTTGATAAAATTAAATAAAAAGATCAATTAAATAAACATTCAAGGCACTGTAGCAATCCATAACTTAACTCAATGAGTATATGCATTATTCTGATTTTATTCCTTGTTTACCAAATTGTATATTAAATCTCACGAGAATCGAACATCCAAGCGTGAATTTACAAATGAAAGTGACACAAATGATAAACTTAAGCGGACCTTTTTACAGATTCGTGAAGAACTATTTTCAAACGTTTGGTTACATAATATTTTTTAAATAATTCTTAAAAACCACACTTCAACAGCAGGAGGATATTTAAATAATGTAATTATGTGAAAATACCGTATCCTTAGTAAACAAAAATGTGAAAAGGACACTTTTCAAAAATTGACAGACTTGAAAATGATTGCAAATAGCTAGTAAATCCAGTTATACACAGTCGATTTCAATAGTATATATAGTAAGTTCAAAATATCACCACACCCTTGACAATAATGTTTGGCTATTAGTTATATATATATTTTTTTATAAGACAATGCCTCTTCATTGTTATCTCGCAAACATAGTGTTAAACACCAGCAGTATATTAACCCTGTCGGCAATTTAGATTCGTTCGTGCCCGCCTTGTATTCTCATATTGCTTGCTTCCCGGAGTGACGAAATACGCAGAATGAACGTCTCTTCAATATTTAATTTCGTTTAATTATTCGATTCTACCGGTACAGGGTATGTTTGTGACCACGACATTAATTTCCGCTCTCGGTTGGACGTTCCCTTTGACGTTTCCATTATGAATTTCTTGCTCGTATATGGGCGAAAAACGGGGAAGAATTTAGTTAGGAAATTTCCTGCAAAATGAGAATGTGCTCAGAAATATCCTGCTGTGATCAAAATCACCAGTCGGTGTAATTTACATCTATTATTTAGGGAAACAATTCCAGTGTTGTTTGATATTTTTCTATGATTTATGGGACTCGCAAGACATTAACATATAAGACGACAATTATGGCCAGAATTTTTTCAAGCCTGCGAAAGATTATAAAGATATAATTCATCAGCGCTTTTTATGAAAAAGATTCTAAGTAAGCCTTTAATGTTTTCTATTATTAATATTACCAGCACACGATTACCATAGAAATTGTGTCTTGTTCTGAGAAAACTGGGCATAATGCTTGTGCGTAAATTGTCATCCCAGATTAGCAGATGTGCAGTCCGCACAGGCTAATCAGGGACGAAAATTTCCGCTTTTATGGAATTTTTCGTTTAAATGATGTCTCTTCTTAGCGAAAATCCAGTTTATGCGGAAAGTGTCGTCCCTGATCAGCCTGTGCGGATTGCGCAGGCTAATATGGGACGACATTTTACGCACGTGCATTATGCCCAGTTTTCTCAGAACGCGACACAATTGTTGTCTTTTCATTTCGATAGTATTCACACACATTGCATGTTTAATAAAAATGATTCCACAAATTTACCGCTATATGCTTTGACTATTTGAAGACAATTCTCCGGTATTATATAGCAATTGGCAATATGTGTTGTTTTACCAGTTCCAAACTTCTAAATAGTTTATACAATAGCTCTGACATTAACTCATGCTGATTTTGTTAAAGATTCGTGTATGATTATTTTGACTTTGTATTTGAGTTGCACAGTTTACAGCGTCCACATCACACATCGTTAACCTACACTCAAATTAACATTAATGTTAACGTGAATATACGAAAATATACCAATACCAGTACACAGATAATACAATTTTATCAACATACACAGAAATTAAATAACATTGATAGATCTTTCATATACAGTAATATATAAAAGATAGTATTAAAAGCATATAATTACATAGGATTAACACATGGTAAGTAAATCGGGTATGTTATGTTAAATTTGAATGATATGATTTCGCAAAAAAATGCATTGCCTTCTTAAAAAAAAAAAAAAAAAAAAAAAAAGGNAAAAAAAAAACGAAACATAACTTCTCTTTGCCATATTGCCGTAAACCAAAATAGGCTAGTCAATCTACAACTTTACCTCGAACTAATTGCAAAAGAATTAATATTGGCCCCGATAGCTTACCGATGTATTATAAACTGTGAAAAAGTTGCAACTTGAGAACGTTGGGCTATATGAGATATTAGCGATTATATTTGGTGAATATCGTAAGTACTCACGAAATGAAAACTATTACTTTAAAGCACTCGATTTTAATTTTTGGTACATACCACGCACAATTCTTTAAATGTTGGATTGGATTCCACATTAATACACTAACCATACCATATTTCTGTATAAAGTGTATCCAAATATTTAAATTTATCAACAAAAAGGATACGAAGGTTTGTTTAAAAAAAATGATACTTTACTCATGAATAAATAATACAATCATATTGCATGTTTGAAATCCGAACTGATGACGG
The DNA here is from genome assembly GCA_007657795.1 of Dreissena rostriformis. NCBI lineage: Eukaryota > Metazoa > Mollusca > Bivalvia > Myida > Dreissenidae > Dreissena > Dreissena rostriformis. The sequence continues at coordinate 42,514 of VMBQ01009020.1, forward strand.
TGTAAAGCAAGACCAGTGCAAACGTGTTCATGATCATATGTGTCGTGTTCTGAGAAAACTGAGCAAAATGCATGTGCGTAAAGTGTCATCCCAGATTAGCCTGTGCAGTCCGCACAGTCTAATCAGGGACGACACTTTCCGCCTAAACTGGATTTTCGCTAAGAAGAGACATCATTTAAACGAAAAATTCCATAAAAGCGGAAATTACCGTCCCTTAGTCCGCACAGGCAAATATGGGATGACAATTTACGCACAAGCATTATGCCCAGTTTTTTCAAAACACGACTCATATGTAAATAGAATTCCACGTAAAAAGTTGATGATAACTCAGTTAGCTTTTTAGACAAATCTTGAATAAAATTTGGTTACATGTGTTGCCATTCCTACAGTAGAATTAAGAATTCTTAAACAAATTAACATAGAGGAAATTGCATTTGCTGGTATTTATCAGGTAACAGCGTCTATATAAATCCCTGTTGATACATATTTAAATGGGAAAAAAAATATGCCTTTACAAATATTACTGTAATTCATCAAGTAGAATTGTTTGATAAACTCATTCAACCAATTTTAAACTACGGTTGCGAAGTGTGAGGCGATCATAATGCACTAAATATTGGAGGTCTGCATACTCAATTTTGTAAAAATATTTTAGGTGTTAAGAGGGCAACCTTAAATGATTTCGTTTACTGTAAGTAAGAGGATATTCACTTATTGTAAGTAGATATTTTAAAATAATTGAATACTGGTTAAAATTAATAGAAAGCGAAGAAAATAAGCATATTAAACTTACATATAATGATGATGACTTGAATTGACACCGTCTAAAAAAGCTGGGTTAGTTCGTTGCATCTACTGTTGTCAAGCTTAGGTTTTTTAGAAGGTATGGATACACAAAGGGGTAGGACAAAAAGAGGTATTCTTGTCACTATTCGAACACAGAATTAAGGATTGTGTTGTTTTTTTATCAAAATATGAATTCACGATTAACGGCATCAAGTAGAGCTGTGTTTTATAGGCATCTTAACATAAATAATGATTTAAAAATGTACCTTACAAGCATCCCTTATGAAAACTACCATATTGCTCTTTCTAAACTCAGAGTATCATCTCATCGATTAATAGTTAAATCTGCCCTCTGGCATAAACCTTTGCTATTCCATATAATGAAAGAAAATGTACAAAGTGTCAAAAAATGATGACGAATATCATTTTATTTTGGAATGTTCTTTATTAACTGACTTTAGAAAGAAATACATCAATACAAAAAGTATTGACCGGAACCTAATATGCAAATAATGTATTGCACTCACGAATACTCAAAATGCACTTACACTAAGGAAACTAGCTTCTTTTACATTTCTTGGTTTTGAAGTAAAGAATTTACACGCTAATAAATTATATAAGTAGTTAAATTCATTAGATTTAAGCTTCTATATATCGTGACTTACCTAGGTTTTTATGAAATATTTAACTTAACTTACTTACCCTCTTTTTTCATAGTGTAATCGTAATGCCCCTTACGAACTTGTATGATTAAGAAATGATGAACATTTGTAGGAAGTATTTTATCTATATTCTGTTTTCAATGTTAGATTAATTGATCTATATTATGTTTTTCTAAAATTTCGTAACTGTCAAGAAACATTCAAATCAGTGTTTGTTCCTGTGACAATCGTTATGCTCATATGTTTTGCCGATGTTCTTACTATTGTGGATTCTTACGTTTTACTGTATTGATCTTACAGAGAAAAGTATGATTTGTTTATATGTTGATACTATGTGTATCGTTATATCTCTTTTGCTTTGCAATTTGTAATCTTTGTTCCAATTACCGAATACGTTCTATATTTCGTTTCGTCCGATAGGGCTTACTTTTTCGTGATTAAAACATGTTTTGTTCATGTACGTTTATGTATGTTTTGTTTACTTGTGAATGTGTGCGAGTGTATGGGAGTGCGTGTATGTTTATGTGTGTGTGTACGTATGTGCGTGCGGTCGTGCGTGTATATTTTTTTTGCATTTGTTTTCGTTTGTGTTCTTTTTTTTATTTCTTGTGAAAATATGTTGTTCTCAAGTGCCTCATATGGCTTTGCAAAGGCGAAAATATAGAGTGGTGCGGAAACGTCGATATTATTTATTCATTTTTCGTGAAACTCCGTGATGTGATGAATTTGTGACGTCAATTTGCCGTAAGTTGTTAATTACCATATGTTTCTGTATTTATGTACACATCTTCTTACCGCTGAGCAATTTCTTTCGTTAAACATACCAAAACAAATTACAGCAACATGTCGTCTGTCCCAAGGCAACACATGCGTCTGAGAAAGAATGCAAATAACGCAGAAGTGTTGTGACTCACAAAGAAAATGACATATAGCAAAGATGTACACAGAATATCACTTTGCTGAAATATGAATATGTTCGTAATACTATAACATGTTTGGAGCAGTTTTATGTGTTGTTGAACGGTTGGTAATGATTAAATAGTCCGCTCCCAGTAAGCCAAATACATGTTACCGCGCCTGTATTGAGTGAGTTATAAATTCAATATATAACATTCTATTGAGCATTCACTCTGCACATTTATGTTTAACCCATTTATGCCTAGTGGACTCTCCCATCCTTCCATATTCGATCAATTTATTTACAAAATAAGGGATGTCTAGTATATTTATTTCTAAATTTAGAATATTCATTTTAAAAATTCCTTAAAGCAAACAGCGCAGACCCTGATGAGACGCCGCATCATGCGGCGTCTCATCTGGGTCTACGCTGTTTGTCAAGGCCTTTTTTAGACGCTAGGCATAACTGGGTTAAATCCAGTGTATGTTTCATTCATTACACAATGAGACAATGAGTTGAAGACATCAAACGATACATACAACTCCATGTTAATTATGTTTTTGTACTCCTGCATGTATGCATAATTAACAACAAATCATCAAACCAGGACGAAGGTTGCATGCACGCGCGTATAATTTATCTGTTCATTGGCAGATGACAAGCGGAGGTGTTCGTCATCCGTTATATAAAGACGTCGTATAATTGTACCGTCACGTTATAACGGATGGGATGCGTGCGAGAGGCAATGAGGAGGCTGCATCGTTACCGGGGTGTCATTCCTCGCGGTGCACGGGGGACTAGCATGCCGTCGGATATTGTCGCAAAGGCGCACTCGTATGCACACTGGAAGATACATATGAACCTCGCTCTGTGAAAAGGGGGTTTAATGCATGAGCGTAAAGTGTCGTCCCAGATTAGCCTGTGCAGTCCGCACAGGCTTATCAGAGACGACACTTTCCGCTTCTATTGTATTTTTCGCTAAAAGGAAGTATATTCTTAACGAAAATCTAGTTTAGGAGGAAAGTGTCGTCCCTGGTAAGTATGTGCGGACTACACAGGCTAACCTTGGGCGACTCTTCACGTACATGCATTAAACCCCCTTTTTACAGAGCGATGCTCATATGTATACTGCCAGTGTGTGAGAATGAATAATATTATGTAACTATAGACAACGAACAACAATATCGCGGTAGTTAACAACGCAAAAAGTAGTCCCAAACTTGAGCACTGCATAGTAAAAAATATAGTTATTCTTACAATTGCAAAATATGAATGTATTGTGTTTAATAATGGGAAAACATACATATAAGACGCGGTATATAGACAAGTAAGAAAGCAAATCACGTTTAATGTTTCATCGCGTTTATTGCAAACGAGAAAGCAACAGAGGAAGTTATCAGTCTCAACTCCAATTGCTACAGTTGTCACAACTACATTAAATACGCCAGGTTTTAAATGTCACGGTTATTATACATAAAAAACGTTTCCGCTGAATAACTTGAGTTCTGCTTTGAAATTGTGTGTGTAGGTAACTTTCTCAAAGACCAAGCTTGGGATTGCTTTTGGGGTCTCTCGGTAGAAGGTAAATATCAACAAATTAACACAATATCAGTACAAACAACACACAGGCGGTTGATGTCAATAACTTGTGTTGGCCTTGACCGATCTTGACAAAACAAGTCTCTGTAATTAATCAAATCGCTGAAGGCACTGAAGTTGTTCGCAATTGCATAAACTTAGTCGCAACTCAGTTTTCAAAATTAGGTTCTAGCTTTTTATATCGCAAGTTTGAAATGAACACAACCCATTCAAATTTATAAAGAGTGTGTCTAAAAGCACAGGTCATGATGTGTGTACACTGTTTATCCTCATATTTATGTTATAGAGATAACTTAGACAAAATGTGCGTATTTCACAGGCTAATCAGTGTGCACAGGCTTATCTTATTTGGCATGCATTAAGCCCTGTTTTCCCCGAAAGCAGCCAATATGTACATATTTCAATGATTAACTATCAATGGCGTCGCACAAGCTGTTAAACACTATTTATAACATACACACTCGATAAACCGCTAAGTGATTTAAATGTTAACAGCGGGTTTAAAGAGAAGACAATCCGCAATATCTGTCTGCAGTGTACATGTCCAAACAGGAAGATGAGGTGGTTATCGTTCCTGGCGTAGTTAAGCAGCATACTGAATTGCAAAACTCCCTCTACATTAGTTGTCCGCTAGCGCGAACAACTAAAAATGGAAAATGGCATGCGCTCGATAACTTCAGCTTAGATACTGTTATTGCACTGAAATGTGTGCGTAGGAGCAGACGTAGCATGGAACAAGTCAGACCAAGGTCAAGGTCACTGTTACCTAAAATAGAAAATGGTTTCTGGTGAATAACATGGGTTTGGATGGAGATAGTGAACTTAAATTTTGTATGTAAGTTGCTAATGTGCAGACCTTTGGTGTGTGTTTTGGGGCCAGTCTTGTAAAGGTCAAGGTCACTGTTACTAAAAATAGAAAACAGTTTTCTGGAGATATTGTGCTGACATTTTGTGATTATATGTACACCTAACTTGGGCGTCCATAAAGGACCAGTTGGGTCAAGATCGATGTCACTAGTTCTAAAAATAGGAAAAACTGTTCCCGCTCAATATCTTGACGTCTTCACACAACTAAGCTCAAAACACAACTCGTTTTGCATTGGGCAAGACTTGCGATCAGTTTATTGACAACATACATACACGAATATTACATTTCGTTATATAAAACAATCAGGTATCATCGAAGAATAACATGACAGTACAACTTTAATTTGTATACAAAGTTTCGTGGCGTTTCTATGTTTCGTTTTTTTTTCTTTCTTGAATTGAAACGTGTGTACATACGCGACTTGGTAAGTTCAATCAAATATATTCAATACGGTGATATAGCTTCCAATTCTTCTTCTTTTTTTAAGAATGTTTGGCTCGTATTCCCAAATAGTCTATTCTGACATTTTCATACAATGTAACTACTACATGTTATTAATGCAAGAGTTACTAAACGCCAAAAAGGTACACTGTATGTGTGAAAATCAATGGTTTCTTTTCTTTTTCATCATTCCATTGTGTGCTTTTTTGAGAATTGTTTTTTTGTTTGTCCTTTTTACGAAAGCACTCGTATGGTCATTTCAATTGCTATATGAATAAAAAAAATCACGTGTTCTGTACAGTCGGTTACAATGAACATATATGTGTNCATCACTCACGTGACAACCATACGCATGAACGAACCGCACATAGACCTGTTTTGTGCGGTGCGCTATGTTTAGACATACGTTCTGTGCTATACTCCGTAACGCACAGAACTGAAAATTAATATGTGGGTATTGTTCTTACATTTTGTATGTGGGATGCTTACATGCAGGACTAGCTGGGGATTGCATTCGGACCAGTTGGATCAAGGTCAATGTCACTTTAACTTAAAAAAAACTTACTTGGGTTTGGATGGAGCTATTTGAATTAAATAAACCCATTAATGCCGAGTGGACTCTCCCATCCTTTTAAATTGTATCAATTTATTTCCAAAATTAGGGATGTCTAGTATATTTTTTTCTAAATTTAGAATATTTCTTACAGAAATTCCTTTAAGCAAACAGCGCAGACCCTGATGAGACGCCGCATCATGCGGCGTCTCATCTGGGTCTACGCTGTTTGCCAAGGCCTTTTTTTCTAGACGCTAGGCAAACACGGGTTAATAACTTATATGTTGCAAACAAAGTTTCGTGGCGTTTCTATGTTTCGTGTTTTCTTTTTCTTTCTTGAACTGAAACGTGTGTACATACGCGACTTGGTTAGTTCAATCAAATATATTCAATACGGTGATATAGCTTCCAATTCTTCTTCTTTTTTTTAAGAATGTTTGGCTCGTATTCCCAAATAGTCTATTCTGACATTTTCATACAATGAAACTACTACATGTTATTAATGCAAGAGTTACTAAACGCCAAAAAGGTACACTGTATGTGTGAAAATCAATGGTTTCTTTTCTTTTTCATCATTCCATTGTGTGCTTTTTTGAGAATTGTTTTTTTGTTTGTTCTTTTTACGAAAGAACGCGTATGGTCATTTCAATTGCTATATGAATAAAAAAAATCACGTGTTCTGTACAGTCGGTTACAATGAACATATATGTGTCGTGTTCTGAGAAAACTGGGCATAATGCTTGTGCGTACATTGTCATCCCAGATTAGCCTGTGCAGTCCGCACAGGCTTATCTGGGACGACACTTTCCGCCTAAACTGAATTTTCGCTCAGAGACTTCATTAAAACGAAAAATTCCATAAGAATGCACAGGCTAATCTGGGATGACAATTTACGCACAAGCATTTTGCCCAGTTTTCTCAGAACACCACATATATACCCGTACTAAAGATGCATGTAGAGCTTCTAGGTCAAATTTTGAGTACTTGTATTGATCCATTAATGTCCATCGTATAATTATTGACCCAGACTGTAAGTTGAGTTCTTACAGGTTATGATCTGCAAACCGTTTTAACCATAAAGCATTGAAGAAAACCGACGTATATAATATATAATTTATATTGCGAGACTTAAAAACAACCACGCGTCCTTTCTCTCGGCGACCTTTTAGGTTACCAGTAACTGTCCATTAATTCAGACTTATGAGAAACATATGTCAATTATTATAAACAATCCAGAATCGAACAAAAAGAACGCTAACAATAAGGACTCACCAAATGTTGTATTTGTTTGTTGTTAAATGTAGTAACACTCTAAATATATATAACTTTGGATACATTCTTCTTTTGTCCAATCCCAAGAATATTGCGATAATTCGTACTTTACGCATGGGGTTTCCAAAAATTAACAGCCAATTCCAGGATTATGGATATTTAGTACCTATTGTTTGAGCAATAATTTTTTCTTTGGATCCTTATGATCAGAAAATGCATATGCCTTTTATAAGATGCTTTATACAAGGAGATGGGTATTGTTTTGAAAGCATCATCATCATCATCATCATCATCATCATCATCATCATCATCATCATCATCATCATCATCATCATCATCATC
>VMBQ01009020.1:53240-64032 GCA_007657795.1 Dreissena rostriformis
TTATTATTATTATTATTATTATTATTATTATTATTATTATTATTATTATTATTATTATTATTATACAGTTGTGCTAATACAGAACAAGCATTACCGGTACGTATGCTAGCAGAAGCTATAAACATTGCGTGTTATGTCCACTTTGCTATGTCAACACACAAACAGAATAATAAACTCATGTGTCGATATGCAAAAAAGACCACGGACGCTGGAGGTGCATTTGATGGTCGGACTTCGCACTTGGTGACATTTTTAACGTCGAACGTTTGGTGTCGAGATCTATCGCAAAAACAAACGGTGTAAATAACATAGGGTGACTTAAACAAGTCAGAAACACCAAGCAGAACAGTCATAAAAAATGCACCAGCAAATCGTTTTCTAAATGTACAACTTTTCGGAATTGTTTAATCTTAAAACAAATATATACCCGTTTAATTCTCAGCAATAATTGAAATGTAAATGCATCTTACAGCAAACGAGAAAAACAGAAATTGCATTCGATGGAAATTCATTTGAGCAATAAATGGTTTACAATCGCCGTAAGAAAATAAAAATCCACCAAGAACATTTTTTATAAAATGAAGGTTAAAAACCTTAGAGTGTTTGAGTTGAGGATATTAAAGGCTTAGTTGTACTTAAGTAAAAATGATGCCAGAAAAATTAAATGATTTCATATTGCGCTTCACATTTGTATGCTGTCGTCGCCGTAAACATAGAGGATATTTGTTGTATTTGGTGGAATTTCGATTTTAATTCACGAGTTATCATATAATATATTTTAAAATAATGAAAATTATCGATAATTTTCACTGTTAATTTTCCCTGTTTGAAACAGTGAAGTATCAGTTTTCATTCAATGAGATTTCTCTATAAACCTCCGGAACTTATAAAAAATCTTTTTATTATATTTTGTGTATTTAGACGATGTACTTTCGTATAAGTCTTAATAAACTGTCTGTTCTGCTCTGTTCTAATAAAAAACAAGATAAATTAGCGTCAACGTCGTTCAGCTCTGTTATTACTCTCGAACAGTCGAATAAAAATTCACATTCACATAAAAAGAGATGGTTTATACTGAATTACATGTACTTTTATCGGCAGAAAATAGCTGTTTCAAGAGATTGATCGGCACAATAAATCGCGTCATATACATAAAAACTTTTAATATGGACGCAAAAGCCATTTCCAATACTTGATCGCTCTTGAGACAATGGTATCTTTATCTTTATCACAATTTGTTACTAATAATTCATTTAAGCCTCGCTGTGGGAAAACCTGGCTTAATACATGTGCGTTTAGTGACGTCTCAGAATAACCTGTGCAGTCTGCTTAGGCTTATCAGGGGCGACACTTTCCACCTTAACTAGATTTTCTCTGCCACCCTTAAACCAAAAATACCATAACAGTGGAAAGTGTCGTCCTTGATAAGCCAGTGAGGACTGTACAGGTAAAACTGGGGCGACACTTTACGCACATTCATTAAGCCCCGTTTTCCCAGAACGAGGCGCATTTTAATTTTGTCATAACAACCTAGTGTAATACAATTACCAAGCCAAGTGTACAAGCAGTTGTTAGGATGCGATTTACTAATGAAACGGTGCGTGATATAGAGGATTTCTTTAAATTTAAATGTAAGATCCAATTATCATTTCATGAGTGGTCTGATAAAAACAGTTTTATATGACAACATTTGCAGAAACTAAAGCACTCGTATCCAGTTAGAATATTTGACGACAATTGTGTCATACATATATGCTATATGACGTCACTACACACGGAATAAATTGTATGACGCTCAATCGAAGCTCGCGCATTTCTCTTTGTAATTTATCTGTTAAATTCATGAAATAAAAAAAAATGTTGATTTCTCTGTTTTTAGTCATAATATCATTTCATTTGTGGACTGCCAAAAGTGATAATATGCTTTATCTGACCACACGTAAAATGATAACACGGTCTTTCACTGAAAAATAACAAATACCTTCAACGGCATTCAATGATATTCCCATCTCTCTTCATTTTATTTTTGAATTAACATGTTTTCTTTTAAGTTTATATATCAAACGAGAAAATTTCTGAAATTCTATCAGGCGAGAAATAATAGTTCTTATCCTGTACTTTTATATATATTATAAACATAAACTGATTAAATATGGGATCGTATCACACGAGATCTGCATTGAGGGTGAATGATATATTAATATAATGTACGCGGGCATCTTCTTTATATAGGTATACTATTATGTATATGTAATGTATTTTACATGTGCTTCAATGGACCGAATTTTTGCTACGTGGGGTTTACACAAAATATTATTTTATTACATATACAGACTGTGTTTCATTGTGAGGGCTTGTGTAATCAATCAATACAGTTTCTTTAACCCATTTATGCCGAGTGGACTCTCCCATCCTTCTAAATTGGATCGATACATTTCCAAAATTAGAGATGTCTGGTATATTTATTTCAATTTTAAGAATTGTTCTCACATAAATTCCTTGAAGCATACAGCGTATACCCAGATGAGATTATGCGGCGTCTCATCTGGGTCTACGCTGTTTGCCTAGGCCTTTTTTTGTTGACGCTAGGCATAAATGGGTTAACTACTTTATACATATACATAATATTTAGCCATGTTTAAATACATGTACATGTTACAAGTCTACAGTGCTATTTATCAAAATAAGTATTATGAATGTATAATTTACATGATATCCAGTCCCGGATTACCCATTATGCAGAGTAGGCAACTGCCCATGCGCCCCGCAATTTTAGGGGCCCCATGAGACAATGACGAAAGATTTTGTGTTACTGACTCCCTTAGACAAAGTCAACTGCTTTATATGAATTTTATGTTCCGCTTAAAGGCTTGGCATTGTCTTACCGAGTGTCAATCATTTATTATTTGCCAACCGGTATTGTTTTGCTGGTGATTTCATTTTGAAGATGTTCAGTAGGGGGCCCAGACTGCGAATTCACTACTGTGAAATCAAGACAGAAGACGTTTTAAAGATTTGTTACTCGTTTGTCGTTACTTAAAAATAGATTGGTATTTGAATACGGTTGACTCGTATTTTACGGTATGGAACTGACCGAAACGTAGATCGTGATTTAATTTTCATATTATTTCTTTCTGGATAAAAAAGGAAAAAATACGTTAATAAACAGACAAGAGTGCTTGTTTTCTTAAATGCTAAATGTAATAATTATAATGTCGTATTGGCATAACGATATTATAATGCCATTTTACACCTATAAAAGCACATTGTCACATTGTATGTCTTGCCTGCCTTGGCACTGGTAGGCCAATTGAAACGAGTTCAATCGACTGGGCACTGGCGTTCTAGTAGGCACTAGGCCGACTATGGGCCTAGGGAGTGGGCCCCAACAGTTTGACTGCCTATGGACCTCCACGGTGCTTAGTCGGGCACTGATAATATCATGTAAAGGTCTGATAATATTTAATGATACATGTGATTTTGCAAATCAAATAGTTATTAGTGTTTACCATCATAAACTATTTATTTTTTAAGAACTTCACGCATACATTGTTTGGACGTTTGGGCTTCTTGATATATTTAACAAAACTTGAAATCTTTAAACTTGTAGAAATATCCATAATTATCACTTATTAACAAAACTATTAAAACATGTTTTAATGTACGTGAATAGTTTATGTAATAACAGTATTCGATTTCTTGCAACGACATGTCATGGGAACAAATAACTATTTTCCGAAATAGCTACAATAAAAAAAAAATGTGTTCGTGCCAGTACTGTTTACATACAAGATCAGGGAAGTCAGCGGAAAACAAAAGCATAATCGGCACCGAAATGAATGCTTCTGCCAAGGATTTATCTTCAGGAATATTCAATATGGCTCCAGGATTCTCCCGACCGCTCCCCGTGGCGTGCAAACTTCCCCTTTCATCGGGCAGCCTACCAGCTAACGGAGTCATCCGTCACTCCAAAGCCGGGTTGGAGATTTTTTAATGTCGTCCCGCTTACCCATTCATCATAAAAACGTCAAGCGCGCAGTTTTCTTGAAGAACAAAAAAACGTTTGAAACTAAAATGACGCAAGACAGCGAATTGCCTCCCCTGAGAACGGCGGTTGAGTGGATGATTTGTTTTCCCGTACTAAATTAGCGTGTGAAATTAGCATGGGGGTTGCAGCTAAATATCGCACTGGGTCTGATAATTGTAGCGTTAAATATTTAGGAAATTAAGAAAATAAGGGTCCAGTTACGTCGTTAAACTCGGGGTCATGTTGCTGTTCTTATATTGCACACGTAGCAAAGCCCGGTTTCGTGTATCAAGTTAAAATAAACGATTTGAGATGACTGGGTATTTCTTTCCCACATTGGTTGGCACTTTACTTTTAAAGCCCCATTAACACTCGAGTGTGAGTGTTAATGGGGCTTTAACGAAATTTGTAAACAAATATATAATCATAGAGTTCTGCCCCAAAATAAAGGACCGCACGTTTCTTTCCGGCTGGGGAAGCTGAAGTTTCATTTTATGTATATTTGTAAAGTAATTTGTAAGTGAATGTAGACATTAAATGACATTCCATGACACCGCAAGTACATGCATTTTATGACACATACATACATACAAGTACATAACAAGAGATGCTCCAAGAGCGCGCTCGACTAATCGTTCGCTTTGGTAGTGAAATATACATTTTCTGTCAGTCACCTGGTGTACCGACAGTGAATACATCATTGACGGTAAATATCTGTAATAGTAATATATATGCAATAAAAACATGTAAATTTATATTACATCAAGAAACGGGGGCATGTCACAAAACTAGACCATCTTTACAATATATAGTAATCAATAAAAACATGGTTTAAATAGATATGAAGATATTTATCTTCTCAGATACTGGATTTCAAACTTTTTTTTACAGAAATGTTTATTTAAAACCTTATATTTGAAACATCTTAATTAAATGTCTCTACGTAAGCTATTTAATGTGTAAAAGTATCTATTATTGATTATACAAGAGAATACGACTGTCCTGTCAACGTGTTACTTGTGAAAAGCGCCATTCGATGGGTATTTGTATGGTGGCTGATGTGTACCATATTGTTCTCGCTTGTTGGCCAAAACACTAGGATGATAAGGCGACATCAGCCACCATATATTTGCGTCATTACTGTAATATTTCTTCTATCGAGGTCCATTAGAATCATTACAGATACATTCGCAGGAAATAGATTAGTATCAAACTTCACCATGCTTCGGAAAAAAAGAGTATATTCATGGCATAGTTTTATATGATCAATGATTTCTTTAACTTATCCTCCGTGCTTTGCATTGATCACTTACAAAATGAATGTTCTGTTGTGTTTCACATGAATTTTAGTTTAATAGAGTAAATGAGGCAAATCGACGGTTTTTCAACGAAATAGTTTTAAAACAATGCATGTTCCCACTTTATATACGCATGTTTTTGCAAGCAACGATAAAATAGTTATATAAACGCAATATATATATCAGACTTTTAATGAAAACCGTTCCCGAGGGATTTTCACTTTTACAAATATCGCGCACTTCATATCCATTGCATTAATTACGATTTTACCACTATTTACGCGCCCGATAACTTGTCCCGGGACAAACGTGTTTTACTACAAAAAAAATAAATAAAAAATACTGAGCGTTTTTGAAAAAGGGTACCTATGTGTAAAGCATTCGTTTGATATATACGTAATAAATGGTAATCTTATGTTTGAAAATATAACAACGCCATTTACCGTCCATACGTTCCTTTAAAAGTACATGGTGAATAAAACCTGGCACAATACAAACAAATGTAACGAACGTGTTATGTGATTTTATTTTGCAGCAAAACATTTGTTCACACCTAACGATGATGCTTTTATTTTGACTTTACCTCCAACTGTATATTGTTAAAATATTTATATTGAAACTTGTTATGCATAGTATAAACATGTTTTACGTGTTTTTTTCCCCAACTGCGTTCGAAACTAAAATGCGCAATATGAAAACTGTTGTGTTATTTACTCACTTGTTCGACCTTCAAACGTCCTTGACAACAATGTTTTTGATTCCAGTCAATGTTCGCTACCATAACAGCTGGAGTCAATAAACTGATGTTGCAGTTCAAGGCCAGTCATTCCTCAACCTTGTAAAGATAATCACTAACGTGTGTATTTGAGATTTATGTTCAGGTCGTCCAGTGTCTTCGCGACTATAGTCCATATAAACGGACTCCCTGAGAGCCTATGATAATTTTTGCTTTGACGGCTCTGGGAGTCCACATGCACCTCTTCATAAACATGGGTGCAGTTCAGCGCAGAGAATCCGTGCGCTTCACTAAACAGACGTCGTTCGAGACAAATTGAGGAAAATAATGAATAAACTTCATAAACATGTTAAATTTACCTCAATGGCAACCTACGGACTTTATCCTGTGCATGCACCCTAAAAAACACGACGATGTTTCAACACACTATTCTCGTTGACATTTTTATGTTTTGAAATTTGAAACAGTTTATTTTGGGCCGAATAATTTACACCGTCGTCGACTTAGGCTACTTCACATAACCCGATGTTCAAAATATTGGTGTACTGCGACCTAAACGACAACAACACTTTTTAAGTCGTCAACAAAATAACATTTCCAATATGGTGGATAGAACGTACGAAAGAAGAACGAAGTCAATAAAAAGCAATTATTTCTTGCTTTAATGGTACATTTGGATGAGTTTGTGGTTTAGACAGGTAAACTTTGATAAGTTCTTGCAGTTTCAGTGTTCCGTAACCCTTGCATTGTTGATTAAATTTTGCACCCATGTTTATGTAGGGGTGCATATGGACTCCCAGAGCCGTCAAAGCAAAAATTATCATAGGCTCTCAGGGAGTCCGTTTATATGGACTAACAAGAACACCATTCGTAAAGTGTAGATAAAAGATCACATATAGAAAACAATTAATAACCAAAACACATGAATATAATTTATTACTGGTAATGTAACTTGGTCATTGTAAACAACACAGATCATGTTTCGACAGTTCAAAAAGCGTGTTAAATGCCCCCTGAGTGGTTTCAATCACGTGATCCGTTATGGCTACAACTGATCCGTTAATGCATGAATTCTGCGGCGAAAAAATGGTACCACAAATACTGTTTGCCTGCGTTTAAAAATAAGACTATGTGCTGAATCAGTAAGCAAAGGTAATATTTAATCAAACTGGTGTAAAAGAAGCCTCAAAACATTTATTGCTTTTCACCAGAACGACTTTATTACGCTACTGATCCGGTAATGGTAACTTGACTGTACATACAAAGGATAAATGCATACAACATTTCGATTCTTCGGTCTAAAAGAACGATATGAATTTAAATAAAAACTCAGAATCAATTACGAGACAAATTGACAGACAAAAACACTTAAATATTTAAAGACATGAGTCATGATATCGATACGTTTAGTACTATTATTAGTAAATCATTACTATCAATATTCTACTTGCCTCTGTTTGCTTCGTCGGTCATCTTGCTTTTTTGACATAAACGCGGGAAATCGTGTGACATTTTGGCGACGTTTTTCGACTGGTTCGCGATTTTCCAGATCGTACGCTTAACTAAAATCTTTGCTGCGACTCGATACTTACGACGGCGTTCATAAAACGGGTATTAGCGGATCGTAAATGAAATCGTAAGTGAAGGATTTAAGATGAGATCCGCTAAGATAAGATATGTTGATTAAACGGCCTCCCGGTGTACAGCACCGATACACTGCACCCCCGTTTTACGTCCCTCGCGGAGGACTGGATAATCACTAACGGACAGTACAATCGCTTTATATCCAGGGTGCAGGATCAACGGGGTTTTCAGGGGTTTACACACGGGCTGGACAGAATGTTAACACACCGTTAAGAACTCTTTTTTTGCAAATATCTCAAGTAATTGAAATACATTTGCAAAAATCTTAAGTGCATAAACGACAGTTGTTCATGCAGTTTTTGCCGATATCTTAAGATTTACGAATAAATCCTTGAATACTTCTCAAATCGGTGACAAAATTTCACGTTGCGTGCAGCATAAAAATACATGAATGCTGTTCACATCGAATTTTTTTTCAAGAACACAGGCTTATTAAATAAAGTAATTCTGATGTATTTCGCATTGCCATAATCAGCATAAAAACTGTTTTATGCACTAGTTTAAATTCTTAAGAAACACTGTTTTAAAAAGTTATTTAAAAAGGCACCACTTACCGGTATGTTTACATCCATTAACGTTTAATTCTGAACCCATAAAGTCATGTGAACCTGCACCCTGATCGCTATACAATGAACCTCGTTGAGCTGGAGCAAAGGTGCAGTGCCAAAAACACAAAAGTGTGCATCTGCCCCTCTGTGTTAGCCGACCAAACGCCCGAACAAAAATCCTCCGGGAATGCAGGGACCACCAACCACCGAGGGAAAATGTATGGTCGGAAATGTGTTTATGTGCATGCTTTTGAAAACCAGTGTTATGTTTAATAAGTATGAATCTGTCCGCTAGGTTCCATTATACGGCTTAAAGTCTTACTAGTATAATATGACAGATTGTGGCGTATTTGATGCAAGAATCTAACAGGCTACATGTAATCTTTAATACCTAGTCCTTCAAACGTGTAACGGTTGGTCAAATTTTGTCAGTTAAGATTTTTTGTCGTTGAAACAGTATTTTAGCCATATCACCGCGGTCAGTTTTCCAACTCGCACTTTTCCTGTGTTAGCTTGTTTACCGGTATTGATTGTACATAAGGCGAGTAACAGACAACTGCCTCACTTATATCATAGGTAAGGGGAGACTGGCCGTAGACATGATTTCATGAAAAATCCCCACACAAGTTATGTGACCGTGCCGGGGATTAATTACCTAGGGTTACAGTTTCGAGTTGAATTTCTATCCATATTTTCTTGTTGAATCCCTGCTATGAAATCTCAATTTTTCAGAACTAGTTTATACTTTGTGCTTATTTGAGAAAGTGATACATTTACAAGGGATTATGAAATATGTGCGTTAGAAAATTAACCACGGTAGCTTGAACAAATGGTTAAATTTTACATGACCGGACCCTGGATATGAACGTGTTTGACAAGTACAACCCTTCTTCTGTGAAAAAAACACATACTGTGAGAACCGATATGCGACGGTCCTTCCAAGCAAAGACCTATAATACATTGTATTAAGACTTTCTTAGACGCAAATAGAAAATATAAATGTGAACGAATGTTCAAATAACTTTAAACAAATATCTGTTTAACTAAGTAAACTATTTACTCTAATGACATCCATAACTCCTGACGGTAACTTGAAAAAAATACACGTCTCTGTACACACACTTATGTAAAACCCGTTTAAGAAATGCATACCAATACAACATAAGAACTAAAAAAAAGATGTTATTATGTACAGCATATATATATATATATGGGGGCATAACAATTACAAACAAGTAAATTCTAGATTTGCCACTATAAATTCTTTTAGTCGGTTAAAAAAAATATAAAAATATTTCAAAGACCAGTGCATTGGTTACAGTCGTACTCTTCCTTGACAAGAAAAATATCAGTTACATGTATAACAATAAGAACTGACGATGCATTATTATAAAAATAGGGGGGTATAAGGGTGGGGGGTATATAAGGAATAATACGGGACTTACTTTATGCAGGTAGTCTTTGACGAATGGGTGATTTCTGTGGGAGTCTTTCAGCTGGGAAATGTATCTGCTGCTCACCTGAAGTCATACAACACAACTATAACAAACATACTACACATATAACAATGTTTATTGACATGAACAAATACTACACAGGTTATAAATACCACTAGACCAGCATATGATTCAAGTTGAATAAGTCTACATCTAAAAGTAGATCAATGTCAAGTTCAAAATAAGGTTAGGTGATGTCAGTGTGCTTAGTGTTGAATGGAAGTATCACAGCTTTTAAGTAGTATTGAGGTTTGTAATACAGTCCATACGAGTTTGCTAATAATTTTGACTTTCTGAATTAGTCGAAAGGAGTGTAATGCCAAAAGTTCAAAGAAAGGAGGGTTGATGTGGCAGTGCTGATAGTGTTCAAGGACATCATCCATGGAAGTATAAAAGCTTTGCATGAAGGATGTTGGACAAAAGAATTTGGACCTTCTTTACGAGTTTAAGTCCAATAAAAGGTAAATATCAAGGTCAAAATGAGTAAAGGGTGTATTGATAGTGTTCATAGAAAACATCCATGAATGTATCGAAGCTTTGTAGCATGCAGTATTGATGTTGCAAAAAACATGTTATTTACGGTTAACCTCATACGGACAGAATTTAAAATAAATGTGCCATGTTGGTGACTGATGTATTTTTATGTAGCTGAAAATAAAATGGGGACAGACGCCTTGATGTTTGAGAAATTGTAGTCCCTGAAAACAAAACGGAACTGTGCATGCAGTGTATTAATAAAAGTCGAGGCATCCTTGTCTTGGAAGTTTTAAGTATTGACCAATATCAAAATTCGGTGCCAAGCAAAATGTTCATTTGTATATTTAGGTTTATCGCCGTTTTCAAAAGTATGTCAGTCATTTCACGGCGGTTAGTTACCTAGCTCACACTGTTCCTGGCTAAGCTGGTTTACAAGTTCTAAGTGCACATATAGACAATCCCAGAAATCGATACCTCCCGGATAACCCTCCACTGAATACTCTCGCGCGCCTCCAAAACGGTACTGAAGAAATAAACATGGACCTATATATGTGTGTATATGTCCC
>VMBQ01009021.1:0-25066 GCA_007657795.1 Dreissena rostriformis
ACTTACACATTCATTTAGACAGGGCAGGTAGTTAGGCACAAAATTGTTTGTTAACTTTGTATGTTTTGCCATAAAAAAGGTAATATCTTTAATAAGAATCGTTAATTGCAGAAATAATCTTAATCTAAATGCAATATGTGTATATGTTAGAATTTATTTAGTGAAAATGATTGAATATAGCAAAAAGTGATACAAACACATAAACTAGAATACCCCAAACAGTTTAGTTCAGCTAGAAACATTAAGATGGTCGGGTTTTGAAAACAAACACTGTTGTACGCAAGACGTTATCATATAATTATACTTTATTATTATCAGAACTGCTAAAGAAAATACTTACAATATTGCCGGAAAACTAATATTTGCCATATATATTGTTATGTTATCTTTTTTTTATTCTGCAAAATACACATCAAAATAGTTTGGTTTGCAAAACATTCATCTGATATATTGCTGTATTAATAAAATAGTGAGCGTTCATATACAGTTACTTATTTGTTAATTGAAATAAATGTCGATGTGTCAAACTAGTTTATAGTAGGAAACAACCATCAAAATCAATATTGAGTTTTCGTGAGAACTAATGTTGATTTCATTGTATTTATTAAAGTATGACACCACCATAACATTTATTTGAGATTACGTGGAAGATGATTTTTATTAGATATTTTATCGGAAAATAATTATAGACCTGCACATAGAAGACGGTAGTTGTTGGTATAGCATGGTGTTAAGCTAACTAAAGAAGATTTATGACAATACAGACCAATAACTCATTAAGCATCGAAGCAGATACATAATATAAATTTATTTACGCAAATTTGCATTGAACAATATGCTCATTATTTTGTAATACTAATAAAAAAATAAAACATGAAAATAAATAAGATATTGAGTTGCCGCTAATCAACCAAAGTGCAATGTTTTCAAAGTTGTTTATGAATAGATGCGTTCTTCGTCTCAACCCAGGCCAGATACGAAGCCAGTGAGTGTAGTATTCCAAACCGTATGACAGCGTGCTGTCGGAATCGATTCCATAATAAATGTCTTTTAACTGTAATAATGAGTTTACTATGAAATATATTAGACGGAGTATAGATGTTGAGGCAAATGTAATCGTAATAACCGATGGCATTAACGAATGTAATTGAAACTTTGCGACTTTTATAACAAATGATCACTTATTGTAGGCATTTACATATATGAGCATCGTAACCATGTTCATAAAGGAAGTGTTATATAGCAATTAACCAAACGCACTTGAATAAATGTTGACTGACCTCAGATTTTGGTGCATACACGAACGGGATTGTCGGAGATAACGTATCGCTTTATCGCGCAAATTAAAGTAGTGGGTTACGCGAGCTTAAATATACCTGAACGGAACCTACATTTGATATGCTGAAAGTTATTCAATAAATACACATTTTCAAGTTTTGCAGGAGAAAATATGAGACCTCATTATCTAGGCTACCTCAATCAAACCAATTTGAGGTTATTTGAAGGTTGTTATGATAAATGGTATTGCGTAATATAATACCAGTAGTTATATCTATAGTTGAAATTCAATAGTGCATACATGAATATTTACGCTATGATTGGCTATGTCAATAACGCTAGGATAGGCTTTATCAAAGATTGGTGACGTTCAGTCACAAGAAAAGTTGTGTAATATCACGAGCTGAAAACTGAATCTTAACGTACACGACACTGATATGTACTGAAACTGATATGTACTGAAACTGAACAAGCATAGCTAATTTTCATTCCGATGCGCTGTTAACGTTTACTTTTGATGGGCTGTATTACACCTCGATTTCTCAGAATATGACGAAACATCCGGTATATGTTTACTATGACATTTCCCCGCAAGGCAAATCGTTACTTAGGTTCTATTTTAAGCACATGCTCACATCCTCAGTGTTTGAAACACTTTTACATTAATTGCAACTGTTAGTTTTTCCATGGGTTTACCACTATATAAAAGAACCACGACCAAGTTAAAGGGTCTTATTAAAAGACGTGTGTGGTTTAAAAAATATCATCATATACATTTACTGACAAAATTGCAATATTTTGAATAGTTTTAAATAATTATAATGCCCAGGAAGAACGTGATTGTCTTGGGATTCGATCTCGAGACCTCTTGGAGCAACAGCTACCTCGCTACTGCTCAACCACGCAGGCTTATCTATGAGGATGGTAATTTAAACGCTACCGGATTTGTTTTGGATATCTACCTTAAACATGTCAAATGTGCTTAGGTGTATGAACGTTACCTGGATGCCCGTGTTCATTCAAATCTTTGTCTCTACAAATGGTCCGCAACTTATTGAATCAATATAATTACCGAAAATATACATAACAATAACTCTGAATAGCCAACTGAGAAGGAACGTTTGGCGATACATGATCACATAAACTATAACTTTGGGATTTTCATGCCGACAAAACTTCATCAAACTTATTCACCCATTTGTACCTTGCGTAACCTTCTGAACCGTAATATTGCGTAATTTGATGAAATATATTTACGAACGATGACACACGAAACTTGTTTTTTGTTACTTGTATGTCGTCTGTTCAATATGTTTTTCATAGATGTAATTTATGTCTGTTTTTCTACAATATATATACGACTGTTGACATAACCCACTGGGTCGTGAGAGAATGTGATTTCGAAATTGAGGAAAACTGTTTAAGGCAACCGGAAAATATATCAATACTAGGAAGAATCAAAATGTCTCTCATTTCTGTCACAAAATGTTAATTATAAAAAAACTTTTACGTTTACGTTGTTCTATGAATCGTTGTTTGATGTCATGTCTCAGTGTATATTGGAATGAATTCTGACATTAATGCTTTTTTATATATAAACCGATGTTTTCTCTTATTTTAAACCGCACACGTTCAATATGATGTCATGTGATTGATTGTTATGTCTGAGTGTATTGTGGAATACAATCTGGCATTAATAATAAGTGTTATATAAACGGACGTAAATCATTGTGCATGTTCACCATGTATGAGCTATACTTGACTCATATTTCGATTACTGGATGTCGTTAACTCTTAATTTATGCTTACTAAAGTATACTATTTCACTACGAAATGTCTGTGCACATGATTTATTCATACTCGCCGCTCGCTTTATCATACAGTCTGTACCAGGACATGCTTCATACGCTGACGCTACATAAAGTTACGTTTCTTTCTTCCTACTTTACGAAAGGGTTTTAATACTTTAGTATATACTGAACGCGATTTTAGTGTGTGTCACATATACGGGTTTTGTTGCTCCTCTATAAATAGTAAAAGTAAAGGTTATGAAGTTAAATACCACAACTTCATCTCAAATACGACAACCATCCCATCCTACAAGGAAGTATTTCGTCAATGCCAATATTTATTTAACATGAACACGTCTTGGTATTGAAGCTCATTAGTCACACTATTTGGTATTGTGTAGTTTTTGTGTATGCATCGAAATTCGTGTCATTCGTTACAGAATGTCACCTCTAATAAAACCCGCAAAACAAAACAACTGCGAGCTTTGCCTTTCAACACGACATCTATTATTTTCATATGTATCTTAAAATTTTGAAACAACTTTCAGCAATATAATAAGTCAGCTTGACTTAATGTTGTGGAATGTTAACAAAGGTTACATGCACTTCAATGCCGGTTATAAATAATAAATCCAGATGAAACATTAGTTGAAAGATAGAGGTAAAGTTAATTTTCAAGATTATGTTTTTTGTTGAATAGATTTCACCACAGAATTTATTAACGGTTTTCATGGCAATTATAATAATTGCATCCTTGTCATCAGGCGTATTAAGTTTCATTAACGTTCATTTTGGCGTTGTTGCGTACCTCATTTACAGTGTATTGCTATTATCATTATTTTGGATTTCATATTGTCATTAATTGCATTTGCGCCTAAATAAATCTTACATGAAGCTTATAGTGTTGTTTTTTTTTCAAAATTACAAAAAATGAATGTTTTCTCCTATATAAAAAAACACAATAATTTTGCTGTCATTTGATAGGATTGTCATGTCTTAAAATGTTATATAAACGGATGTTTTCTCCTACTTAAACCAAACAAATAAACTATGCTGTACTTTAAGAAGCTTATGTCAATCCTGCTTTTTGTCGCAAGGTGGCATGTTTTGAAGCTCACTAAAGTCTAAATTCGTGGTGTTGTATTCGAGGACAAGAAACAAATTAATCATGGCTGGTCTGGACTGTCGGTAGCTCTTAATTCATGCTTACAAAAGTCTAATCGTTCATTACAAAATGTCTGTTTACATAATGTATGCATTCTCGTCAATCGCTTTATCATACAGTCTCTACCATAGTATGAATCATACGCTGAACATAACGTTACGTTTCTTCCTTCCTATTTTTGCGAAAGGTTGTTATTACCGAGAAGTACATACTAACCGCTTTAAACCTAGGTAAATGCTAAAGCCTGTCTGAATCAGTTTTCAAAAAATGTAAAATGCGCGATCGTGCCATTAACTACAACGGTGGTGCAATAAATCAAGATAAAACGCTCGTTGATATGTGAGAGGGATTTAAAACATGAAATTGTTTGTTATATAGAATTCGCCGATGAATGGAATATCGGATTTTAATATCAATTATAATTACCGCATCCTGGTTTATTTATTTCACCAGGCGTATTAAGTTGAGATTATGTTCATTTTGGTTGTGTTGCATACCTTATGAATAGTTTATTGTTATAACAACTCTTCTTTCGTGTATATTATTTAGTTTTTAAGCGCCCAAATGAAAAAAAAAATTAAAACTTATTACTCCTCTTTTTTTTAAATAATGAATCAATTCACCACTTTAATAAGCTATGAGTGGCCAACTCGAAGGTTGTCAGAAAGTTAAATTTTGCAATCCACGTAATCGCAGCAGGTAATAAGCAACATGGGATGATGATTTTATTCATTTACAGGCTGGTCTGGGTACATTCCTTAAAAACCTGTCTCATCTAGGAATAAATTCACCGTAGGTACAAATGTTCCACTTTATTAACCTGTGTGGAAAGTGTATATTATTACTATCGACCTTCGTGTTTAATTAACCTTTGTGTGATGATCATTCATCCTATAATGGCATACATCAACTGTATTTTACATGTAAATTAAACATGTTGCCAGTTTATCTGTTTTATACTAATTAATGCTACCGTTCAAAGACTTAATTCGGTTAATAAGAACTAACGAACTGATAAATTGGACGGGCGATTAGGCGAATAAACCCATAATAGAACGTTAATAATATCGACACCGCATTTAACGAATTGCACTAGCTAGCTTCATTGCACTATTAACACCGACCGTTTTACAAACTTGACGTGCTTGTGTTCATACCACAACGGAAAAATTACTAGGAAATGTGTAATAAGAGTACAACACATGCATCAATAATTAAATATATATTGCATATGCCGTCCCATGACACTCTGTATTTTTTATTGGTAAAAAGCTTTTATAGTAAACACTGCAACACACAGTTTGAGGTTATAATAATTTGCAGCATGTAGTTTCGTTTTGAAATATACAATTACACTCGTAATGTCTACACCAATTGATAATTAACAATTTATATTATTTGGTAAGCTCTCTCTAGTAATGTATATACCATGTAGTGACAAAACTAACATAATGATATGGTGGTTGAAATTATTAACATGGTGACGTTAACACTCATTCCTGTTTTTTTTAAAGATAAGTCACATATGATAGTAAAATTGGACAAAAAAAACTGACGGAGTATACAGATAATATCAGCATGAGCAGTTAAATAATGCAAGTAATAAATGTGGTCTAAATATATTCAAAAACAAAGAATCTATGTTAACATGCAAAATCACAGTAAAATGTACTGATCAACATAACGAAGCCGGAGGCGGGAGATATGATGGTTAAAATTGAGCTTAATAATTACTTGATCGGCGTTGTTCCGAATGTTGAAGAATTATTTAACTTCCATTACAAAAAAATATAGAAAATGCAGTTAATCAATGCGTTATCATATGTTGCAAATCATCCGAGATGTTAGCAACGTTGGAGTACGCTTAAAATACAAGTCAATTTATAACTCCTGCGTCTTATGAATTATAATTTTATATTTTCGCTCTTCAAGTTGCCTAGTTCATTTATGGGACGAAAGAACACTGCAACAAATTAATTGATTGAAACGGGCTGGCGCAAGTGCGAAAACCGGCATTTATGAATATCGAAATACAATGATCGGCTTAACACAACGCAAATAGACGACGCGGCCCTTAGTTAGGCATAGTGCAAATGCTTGAACTACATTATTCAAAACAAATGCATTTCGTAATTTTCGCTTTTTTTGTAAGTGCAAATACACTCTTTATATCGTTCTGATGTACAGCTATTAAACCACGTTCGCTCACGCACAATTATTATTTTATTCATTAATTGTATTGCATTTATTATTATATCCGGTACAATCTTGATGAATAAAGAACGAACAAATCAACTGTGCTTAAACTAGATATGCGCGTTCACACGTTTTGCTCGTTTAGTTCAAATAAATATATAATATGTTCAAATTTCCAGACGCATTACTCATCTTTCTAAATATTAACTGGGTCGTATGCTATATAATGCTATATATTTAAAGCAAGTCTCGCCATTTCAACGATTATTTTCAAACTAACTGGATGATTTAGGAGTGTTAAATTTAACTTTGTGAGATAAAATTCCCCATGTTGTTGCTATTAATGTATTTTTAAGTTCAGCATACACTTTCTTTGGTTAAAGTGAATTTCGTGAGATTCTATTACATTGAGTTCATGCAGTTCACTAATCAATAATAAACTGTAGTACTTGTTTCTTTAATTAAATTTCTACTTCATATAGATTCCTTTGCTAAATTGTGTTTCAAATATATATATATGACAAATGAAACTCTAGAAAAAATATCAGGAGATAATTTATGTCCACTATTCTTTTATTTAAAGCGGGACTGTACGATTTTGTCAAATATTTATGAATTTTTATANTTGATGATTTAGGAGTGTTAAATTTAACTTTGTGAGATAAAATTCCCCATGTTGTTGTTATTAATGTATTTGGAAGTTCAGCATACACTTTCTTTGGTTAAAGTGAATTTCGTGAGATTCTATTACATTGAGTTCATGCAGTTAACTAATCAATAATAAACTGTAGTACTTGTTTCTTTAATTAAAATTTACTTCATATAACTTCCTTTGCTCAATTGTGTTTCAAATATATATATATATATGACAAATGAAACTCTAGAAAAATTTTCAGGAGATAATTTCTTGTCCACTTTTCTTTTATTTAAGGACCATGACAATATTCATCAACCATACACGTTAATACATACAATCTTAAACATACAATTATGATAAAAACCGCTGTCACCGTCGGTCAATGAAAATAATTATTTAATACTGACAATCTGAGTAAAAACATTCTCAGTCACTTGACTTCAGACTGTATACATATGATGAATCACAGCTAATTACTAGAGTATTAATGACAGTGACTGTTTATATTGCTTGACAATTTTGTAATTTCTTTCGTATCGATCAGTTTGCCTTATAACTGCACCTTATTTATTTCTCATCCAATCGACCCACAGTAGAGTGATCATTTNATTTTGTAATTTCTTTCGTATCGATCAGTTTGCCTTATTACTTTACCTTATTTATTTCTCATCCAATCGACCCAAAGTAGAGTGATCATTTGTTGTCAGCATCGAATATTGCTATCAATGCCCACCGATTATTATTAATTATTTATCAATTACCGTTAGTTATTGTTTCAAAAAAAATGTAATTGTATGTAATCTAATAAACCAAACAAGTAATAAAAACCTCAAAGATACATGATATTAAGACAGAAGAAATATCGAGTATTTCCTATGATAAAGGATAATTTGCAAACTTTTGCTAAAAATAAAATGCAAAATAGATGAATTTAAAATGTAAAATACATAAAAAGCTCTCATATGTTTAAGATGGACATATACTTAAAACCAGCCTGCGGACAACCTTGATGCATTATCAGATTCTGGAATGTTGTGGTGAATATAATTGTAAAAAAACGCCTTAAACTAGAAATAAATAATATTGATGAAATGTTTTGTGTCAAAGTTTTTTTATTGTATCTTTGAGTGTATGTACATGACACAGTTCTTCCTCATAAAAAGACTCGGGAAAGTCATCACAGGTGTGAATTGGAAAGGGCCTATTCAACAATTCAACCACAAAAACACAATTCATTCGTATCAGGTTTGTTTCTCCTCAAATTAATCACGCTTTTGTGTCAAGTTTTACTTGACACTGAAAGATCATGTAACATACGGCGCTTACCATTTCATTATGTAAAATATAATAGAAAAATGTCACGGGATGTGTGAATTCCTAAACATCCGAACCGCCGATATGTGTTTTATTATAGTTTGTTCCAAAGGACACACACGAACTTTTTTATATGTAGACGTTTTGGCCCTTTAGAAAAGTTGTCCATATTGCAAAACTCGATTATACTAATGTTTGAATTTGTCTATATTTGAACATGACTGATGTCTATTGACTATTTTGTTTATATCTTTTTTATGTCAGATATCAAATTATATGTCTCTTTTTGGCAAATAATTTATATCAAAGATGAAACATAATAAACTCTGTGAAAAAGGATGGGATGCGTAATTGATTGTCGACTTGTGTGAACACTGTAAATTAAAGGTCTGTAGTGACAAATATGGTGCATAATTTGTATTGACGTTACATAAATGGATAATTTAACAACTTTAAAATAGATACCATGGGTACGCATTGAGATGGTTAAATACACTACACGAGACATGTCAAGTGTAAATGCAAAAACGAATCACATAATATTAACTACATCAAATTAAATTACCGAGTCCATCATCATTGTCATAGTTTGACTGTAGGCGAGTGTACCATAACGCCAAGTTCTCTTATCGTTAGTATATAACATTTTCAATCAACTTTATAGTTCAATGAACTATATTAACTTAATAAATCTTGACTATGAAATATTAACATTTTAATCGTACGTGCTATACATTAAAACTAGTGTTTTATGGAGATTTTAATGATATTAATACCACCGTTATTAAATCAACGAACATTTTACAGAAGCGTATAAGATTGGTGCGGAACGAATTAACATGCTCCAGATTAGTTTATGTACTGGCGGCAAATGAACGTAAACGAGGTCGTCGTAAATTGCGTGCAACATACCATAACAATATTGCAAAACCATAACACAATAAAAAAGAATTATTAAAACACAGACACTGTCATTCGTAAACGATATTGGATTATAGCCCGATGGTTTGTTTTAAGGTATTGCTCAGTACAAAGTACTGTGCAAAGGGAAAAAAACTTAAACCGTTTTTTGTCAAGGTATTAATTTCAGTTGGGTCGGAAGCCAAACGTTTATTGAAAACCTGTTGTGTCCTTCAGTAGAAGTAGTACCGGCCTTTAATGAAAAATTCCCGAAGAGCGAATCTAGGTCCTCCCGTGTTGTTGACTTGAGAGAAAGCTATGTATTTAGCCAAAACATGTTTTTCACTAACACTTCGAATAAAAAGGATAGATAGTTTGGTCTTTTTGTGGTAATTTTTTTATTTTCTACTAAACATATTAAAGTGATCGGGTTTTAAATACAAATACACTTTATGTGATCAGACAATTATACATGATTATTATTTAGACTGCTACATACACTTCTAGCAATATTGTCCGAAAACTTAGATTCACCCGACGCAGTGATAGTTTTCGTTAAAAAAAAAACACAATCAAGGATGATGTTTATTATAGTGAATGCGTTATAGTATGAAACCACCATACACTTTAATATCGAGAATTCATGGAAGATGATTATTATATATTTAATCGGGAAATAACCATAGACATGCACGTAGAAGTTGGTAGTTTTGGTAAATGATGAATCTCAGCTCAGGAAAGAAGATTTATAACAATCTAGACCGATTATTCTAATTCTAATTGGGAATCAAAACACATGTACACACATACATTAATATGCACATAAGTAAGTTACAACATATGCACATGATATAACATGATTTATTAATGAACACAATAAATATTTATTAGTGTAGGTTTCGTTCATTTACATATATTATGAATGGCCGATTATTAACCAATGTTTCCAAAGTTAATAATACATGGATGCACCTTAAGTCTCAACCCAGGCCAGATGCGAAGTCAGTGATTGTAGCTATCCGAGCCGTACGACAGAGTGATAGCTATAATGAATCGATAATATAACATATTTTTTTTTGTAACTGTAATGGAAAGTTATCATAGACAATGCATAGAGATTAAAGCAAATGTACACGTAATAAATGAGAATACAATCCAATGTTATTCAAACTTTGACACTTTTCATAACAAATAAACACTATGTGCAGCAATTTACATTTAGCAGCCGTATGCATTTTCATAAAGGAAGTATTCTTTAGCAATTAAACCGTACGCACCGGTATTAATTTCGAATGACCTCAAATTTTGGTGCATACACGCACAGGATTGTCGGAGATAATTTATTGCGCAAATAAAAGTAGTGGGTTACGCGTTATACCTGAACGTAAACTACATTTGATTTACTGAAAACAAATCAATAAATACACATTTTCAAGCTTTGCAGGAGCAAATATGCGGCCCATTTGTCTAAACGACCCAAATCAAATTCATTTGCGGTTTTTTGAAGGGTTTAAAAATAAATAGTTGTGTGTAATATAATACTTGTAGACATATCTATAGTTGAAATTGGAGAGTGCGTACATGAATATTTAATGTTAGGATTGGCTTTTTCAATTACCATGGGCTCGGCTTTATCAAAGTGACGTGACATTAAGTTACGAGAAGAGGTTGTATATTAATTTTTATATTAACTCTCACGATCTGGAAATCCGAAGCTTAAAGTACAGGAAACGTATATGTACTAAAAATGAACAAGCATATATAACATTCATGTTGCTAATTAGCATGCGCAGAAAACGTTTACTTTTGATTTGCTATAAAGCACCTAGAATTCTCAGAATATGACGAAACATCCGGTATATGTTTTGAATGATATTTAACCCACACAGTAAATCGTTATGTAGGTTCTATTTAAGAACATGCTCACATCCTCATTAGTTGGAACACTTTCACATTCATTGCAACTGTTAATTTCCCCATGGTTTTACCACTATGTACAATAACCATTTTTATTTGCAATAATAAATAAAATAGCAATTCCAGTTGAACATTCTTTAATGCAGTTTATCACAAAAATGCAATTTATAACAACAATTGTTTGAATTGGGAGAATTATCCTTTATTATGAAGCACAAAAGTTGTATGCATTTACATGTAAATTGAAACATGGAACAAAAATCTTTACTTTAAAAAGAGTTATGGACTTTTTAAAATCACAAGGGGCTAACGTCCTAGCGTGCAATTTTTTCAAGAGGCTAACGTCCTAGGGGCAAAAGTCCTCGTGGCTTACGTCTTAGGGGCTCACGTCCTAGAGGGCTAATGTCTGTTATCCGATTTATCAGCCTATGTCAGCATATGATTAAAAAATTTGATTTGTCAAAACATAGATCCACAGGGGCAATATTTATGTTGATAGTGCTTTCAAGTGTGTTAAAGTTCATGTAGACAAAATTTGAGAGTTCTCAGTAAATAAGCAAAGGAAGATATTTCATTAAGTAACAAGAACTATTATTTTTAGTTATGTTATTAAAATGTATATACTACAAACCCTGATCACTTTTCAAAACCCTTATTCTCAAAAGCTGAAAATTGTTTTCATTTTATAAAAATATACTTGAATTAGAACTCCACCTAATATATGAATTTTTACATAATATAAAAAAAAACATTATTTTGTGGTGTTTTATTTTCTTACAAAATGTTTCTTAAATAAATTTGATAAAATATACTTAACACAGTTAAGCTTGATAAATGTTGGCCACAAAAGCTCATACAATTTTCAAAAAGCCTAGCTATTACTTTCATTTATTTTTCTGAAGAAAAGCTCATTAATTATGAAGTTTAGGTAAAAAAAAGCCCAATTGTTCAAAGTTAGAAAATAATCACTGATATAAGTATTTTAAAATTATTTCAAAACAGGTTATTTGTAATACAATTTTTCTAGGGAGGGTGGGGATTTTTAAACCCTTTGACCATTTTTAGAGGTAGGTGGAAGGGGGTGGGGGCGTTGCTGGCTGGTTGAGTATACCTTCTTAAAATGCCATGTCAACATTCCAATCAATTGTAATTTGAGTACCCTGTCCCAGTGAATTGCTAGATCCCACCTTCTTTCACACCTGTGTCTAATAGTGTCTGGTAGGTAGTATNCAAAAAACGGTTCATGGAATTGTATAATTTAGCAGCTGAAACAGCTTTTTATATGCCCAATTTTATGGCGCTTGGCATGTTACACCTAACCTTCCAGTCCGTTTATGTACAGGCACTTTATGTACCACTATCTGACACGTTATATACCATATAAATAATATATAGAGAAAAATAATATATAATTTGACGACATGAATGTGTGTTTTATGAATTTAATGTATTTTATGTGATATTATTTATGAATTTAGACTTAAATATTGCCATAGGTTTGTTTTTAGCCAGCTTTTTAAGTGTCAATGAGTATCGTAGTGCTATTTTTTTTCCTCAGTAGTAAGACTTGTTTGTATTCTTCTTTCTATTTTAACCGTATCCGTTACATTTCTTTGAAATTTCATGTTGAAAAGAAATTTTATTAAAATTATTTCTTACTCCTTAATCATTACTTTTCTTTTTTCTAATTTTTTAACTTTAGATCTATTTAATAAATTCAATTTCATTTCTAATCACGTTTTTTTAATAAAGATTTGTCAGGTTATTATTGCCCATTCAACAACAACAACATTTATTTCAGCAATAAAGCTTATGAACATTATATATTTATATCCATTTGATGTAGATCAAATCTATAATTGAACGCATGGAGTTAGTGCAAAAAAATTCATTTAACATATGCTTGAATGGTAAACAATAATTATATATTCGATGGAAAAAATATATTCAACATTCACATAATGTGATGTTTAGAAGTACAGCATTCAAATTATTTTAATATGAGAAGGATTGTTAAAGTTATTAATAAACATTTAATATTTATGAAAGTTGAACTTGTATAACTACATGTATAATAAATAATTAATAGCTTTGCCTTTATTGTAAACCTTCACGGTTGACATTTAATAATTGGTGAAAATGTGTTATTAAAAAACAAAGAAAAAAATGAAACAACAAGTGGAGTACATGTAGAAACAAACTAACATTTCTTACAATGCTATTCAAATTTATATGGAAGGGAGAAATTGAATTTGAGTAGTCTAAGATATGTTTTGCGTGATATAAAGGATTTAATAATGTTAAATGGTTGTTACTTTCTAAAAGATTAATAAGTTTTACGTATCTTGTAGGCGTTGTAAATTTGCAGCTTCGTATATCAATGGTGATAGGCTAATAAGTATAGTTTTATTTTCACTGGACATCAGTCTTTGAAACTTTGAAATTGTTGGCCATCTGCAGTACTGGGATTTTAAACAAGAAATATCTTTAAAAAAGATATACGGCGTTGATTGTGATCGGTGTGTATGAACGATCAAAAGTTTTATATATGAGGTCAAAAATAGCGAATGCCTTTTTTTCTACGCAGTTCTAATCTGCATCACACGCAAATAAATTACAGGGTGTTGCGCCAGATTATGTGGCTTATTTCGCTTTATTAGATATTATTACTAAGAAATCTATATTTACAGAATAGAAAAACACAAGAAGCATGAAAATAAATGAAAGCATATAGGTCAGCCGGCAACACTTGAATCTTATTTGATTCCATTATTAATAACATCGTGAATCATCGTGCTCATGCTTAATAAATTGGTCTAAATGGATAAGTATTTCTAATTAAATTATTCAAAATTGGTCCTCATCATGCAATTGTCGTAGGGTGTAAATATAATTTTATTAGATAGATAGTACAGAAGAAGTAAAAGAAATTGAGGTTATTTAGTGTAGGGTATATGTGTTTTTTTAGTTGAATCTAACATAGTTGAATGTAACCTATCTTCCCGCTTTTTCTGCACGAGCACCGCAAAACTCACACAGCCATTGAACAAGGCTGATCGATGTTTATTGCACACTGAATACTATCCATATGTTTAGGCTTTAATTTATAACCTACAGGGATTTATTCCTATCCAAATCTATTAGACAAAAGATATAAGACTTGTTGTCTATTTATCCGAGAGCGCATAGGCGTAGCTAGGTCGGACGACACAATTGTTAAAAACTCATTAAAAATGATTGACATTCCATAATAATTTAGTATATTATGACCTAAACGCAAATCAGGCCGCGTCACAAAGGAGCTTTATTTACATAAAATCACCATTTTTTGTGCGGCGTTTTATGCGTTTTTGTAATTTTCACGAAATAAGTGCGTTTTATTTCACGAATTTAACGAGCGTATCGAATTTTGAAGAAAAACACTGCTTTTTTTTATAATATAAAATATAAAACAAAAAAGTAAAGAAACTCGTCTTGAGCATCTCAAAGCGCACCTTTTTCGGCATAGCATGTGGAAATATTCCAGTATATTGACTGATTTGTATTATTTAGGTTAAGGTTTTTGCTCTTGAACGCCCTTTATAAATCAAAGCACTGACAGCGAAAGCCAGATGGCTTATCATGCGTTATTATAAAATGCATGTTAAAGCATTTCTACGTGAAGGATCGATCTGAAATTGTGCATGCACATTGAAAATAGGTTCATAATCATCAACAAGTGCCTATTTTTTGCGATTTCAACAGTAAACGTTGTCTTATAGGTTACAATATACTAAACAATTGGGTAATGTAGGGCTAAACTCTCTAAAAAACATCATATTTTACTCGCAGGTATGTTTTACTCTTTAGACTGTTGTTGTGGTTTAATCGTTTGGAAATGTTAATAGGGTAAGCATAGGTGTTCACTACTTAATTCCTGAAATATGATAAAGTAAGAGATAAAATTAAAAAATCTACGAGAAAAAAGGCCGAAAAAAAAGGTGCAAAAGTCGATTTTGATTTGTGTCAAACTCTTTTTTGGTTTGATCATGACATATATTTTTACTGCTTAAATCGATTCAGCTAAGAATACCATTTAAGAAAATGTATGGTTATGGCATCAACAGAACAGATAACATTGAATACAGCTTGATCGTGAAAGAAATTGGCTAAAACACTATGAAAATCAGTGGCGTGATGCTGAAATATTGTTCAAATAAATCAAATCGGTGTTTCCAATAAATTAAATGTGATGCAGCCTAACATGCGTATGTCTTTGAAGAGTATTTTACTGCATCTTACTGATCCCGCACGGTGTAATACTGGGTAGTACATTTACATTGATATAATACTAAGAGATGTAATGGTGACGGATCCACATATTGCTAGATTTATCTTTATAATGTATGTTAAAGGGTTCTTCCAAATTAAAAAAAAAAGAAATTTCAAAGCATTGTATAAAAACGAATATCATTACCCTTTTTGGGTATATGATTGTAAGGTAAGGATACAATTAACCTAAAGTTACATCGCGTGTTGACGTCTATCAGTACACAATTGCGGACTTGCGGTAAACATCCGTTATTCAATATTGTTTNCGCAAATCAGGCCGCGTCACAAAGGAGCTTTATTTACATAAAATCACCATTTTTTTGTGCGGCGTTTTATGTGTTTTTGTAATTTTCACGAAATAAGTGCGTTTTATTTCACGAATTTAACGAGCGTATCGAATTTTGAAGAAAACAAACTGCTTTTTCAGTATAAAATATAAAACAAAAAGTAAAGAAACTCGTCTTGAGCATCTCAAACACACCTTTTTCGGCATAGCATGTGGAAATATTCCAGTATATTGACTGATTTGTATTATTGAGCTTAAGGTTTTTGCTCTTGAACTCCCTTTATAAATTAAAGCACTGACAGCGAAAGCCAGATGGCTTATCATGCGTTATTATAAAATGCATGTTAAAGCATTTCTACGTGAAGGATCGATCTGAAATTGTGCATGCACATTGAAAATAGGTTCATAATCATCAACAAGTGCCTAATTTTTGCGATTTCAACAGTAAACGTTGTCTTATAGGTTACAATATACTAAACAATTGGGTAATGTAGGGCTAAACTCTCTAAAAAACATCATATTTTACTCGCAGGTATGTTTTACTCTTTAGACTGTTGTTGTGGTTTAATCGTTTGGAAATGTTAATAGGGTAAGCATAGGTGTTCACTACTTAATTCCTGAAATATGATAAAGTAAGAGATAAAATTAAAAAATCTACGAGAAAAAAGGCCGAAAAAAAAGGTGCAAAAGTCGATTTTGATTTGTGTCAAACTCTTTTTTGGTTTGATCATGACATATATTTTTACTGCTTAAATCGATTCAGCTAAGAATACCATTTAAGAAAATGTATGGTTATGGCATCAACAGAACAGATAACATTGAATACAGCTTGATCGTGAAAGAAATTGGCTAAAACACTATGAAAATCAGTGGCGTGATGCTGAAATATTGTTCAAATAAATCAAATCGGTGTTTCCAATAAATTAAATGTGATGCAGCCTAACATGCGTATGTCTTTGAAGAGTATTTTACTGCATCTTACTGATCCCGCACGGTGTAATACTGGGTAGTACATTTACATTGATATAATACTAAGAGATGTAATGGTGACGGATCCACATATTGCTAGATTTATCTTTATAATGTATGTTAAAGGGTTCTTCCAAATTAAAAAAAAAAGAAATTTCAAAGCATTGTATAAAAACGAATATCATTACCCTTTTTGGGTATATGATTGTAAGGTAAGGATACAATTAACCTAAAGTTACATCGCGTGTTGACGTCTATCAGTACACAATTGCGGACTTGCGGTAAACATCCGTTATTCAATATTGTTTCATAAAGCGTTTAAAACATGAGAATCAAGACCTGTAAAAAATAAAAAATAAACAACAACAACAGAGCCTTGACTTGCCATTGACCTCGTTTTTTGCCAAAATTCGCAAATGGCGTATGGCGATTTCGAGCGTGAGAAACAAATTAAAGTTAATTTGTTACATAATCCTCAGTAATAAGGTATACTTACAATGCGTAATTAAATGAAATATTCGAACATGTAATCTGTTTGGCTTTTGTTACTTTTTTATGACATTGTTATATATGACATTGCTTATAATATTTTTTAAGAAAATATTTATTGTTCAAGGTATCATTCCAACACCGAGCGAACCCATATACAAACCTATGGCATACAACCACGAGATGTTGGGGCACACCCTGCGAACTGCTTCACCCACAGAGCAAATCATGAGGAAGTTTACTGTTTTGCAACGGTATGTTTTTATATCTAATTTAATTTAAATTTAGTTCATGTTTTTATTTGATGTAATTGTCTGTATGAAGTCTGAATATAATTAAATATTTATCTGGCGCATTACAAATTGCACATGCAATAGTTTCCATTATATGGATAATAACATGTGTTGCATTACTATTCCGCTGAATATTGAATGTAGTAATTTATATGGTAAACGAACACTTGCATATGAATAACTGATTCTTTTCAATTAAGTTAAATATGTTTATTTATGGTTTAGAATTCGAACAAAAAAGACAGAGAACGTGCAACAACTTCAATCAACAGAGATGATGGAGATAAAGATATTTATGCTTTATCTATAATTAATTATGCGTAGGTTTCTATCATTTAGTATTCAACCTACACCATTCTTTATTGTTCAGTGCAAACGGATTATATAAGATAGTTAAAGGTCATTGGTCAAACAAATACATACTTGAAAATCCGTACCTGTAGATTGTGATATTACAGTCCCGTCGAGAAAATGGTTGTATTGGAGATAAAGGTAATTCAAATACCCGACAACAAACACGCATTACACCTTATCAGACAGATTATGTCTGATACAATTTCTTAAATTTTATGGGACGTTCAAGAGGTTTTCTATCGGAATAATTAATTGATAAAGTCGGAAACTAGAGCAAACCTTCAAGTATTACAAAAAGTTTTCTTTTTGCTATGTTAATTACCTATTTTGCAGTATCGTATATTTACTAAATGTTTACAAATGGCCGCTTAGAAATCAACGAACAAGTTGATTTCTTTCTAGTCGTAAAATTTTGATTTTAAACTAAAACTCAAAATCATATTTTCGATCACGGCTTTTAAAGTATTATATATTTTTGAAATGTCCTGTTTATTCCAGTCCGTTGCCTTGCAAAGGGAATCCGGGTTGACGGAAAATAAATCTCCTCTAAGCGAGGGAATGACTGAGATACACAACCCAAAGACTAAAGTATGTTCACTGGAGCTCACGACAGACCCGTTTGTTTGGAAATATGTATTGCAGAAACATGGACAGGTAGAAATATTAACGGGTTCCTTTATATGAGCCGAGTTGTGCGAAAATGGACCTTAGGAAATATCTCAATATTGAAGCGTGACTTTATAGCGGACAATGTAGCTTCTGATCAGACTGCGCAAACTGCCCATTTTTGCACGACGCGGGTCATATAAATGGTAGTGTGTTATAAAATTATACGGCCGATCAAATGACTACGCTGACCATTTTATAAATTGTCATTTTAGTACATAAGACATACTTGTTTGCATATCTAGTCTGCTTGTAACATGTTTTGCTATAAAACGTTGCTTGTTGTGTTGCTAGTTTGAACGTACAGTTATAAAACAAAACACAAATTCAATGAGGTCAAGCACGAAGTTTATTAAAGAATGTGTTCTTCCGATTAACATCATACAATTAAGGAAGACTTACGTGAATTTAATGCCGAAAAGTTGACATAATTAAAACGACTTAAATAGCTCTTGTTGAAAAAGTTATCATACTGTTTAAATGTATAAACAATCTGCGATTGAAGGTGTTTTTAAATGCTGATTAGCTGGTGTATCAAATTCTATGACGGGGGTTGTCTGACATATATTTTTTGTTTTGTCGTATTTTGTGGTTTTTAAGAAGGTCGCAGATAAGCAAAAAGAAAAAAAACGACCATTCTAGTATTCCCGGCATAACGCCAATGCGACAGTCATGACATGTGTCGCTTCTGTGTGTTGTTCTAGAGGGTATATATATATCAAGCTGGCGTGTTGTCGTGTTTGCGAACTTCAAACCCGTCAACACGACCGAACGATGTAGTAGATATCAGCCACCATACACATCAGACTTGATTCGTTCCAATAAACCTCGGACTAAGATTGGGTTTCGATCCGGGTTGAACCTTCATTGTTTTGTATTGACGTTCTTGACGTTGACTCCAGTTTATTATTGTTTGTACGTTTGCATTATTTTGCGATGTATGAAGTGTTTGAGCGCAGAATGTTAGGCAAATGGCAACCTGGCATGATCTAAAGACCACGTGCTATACAAGGGTTTCCTTTCTTCATGTGAAGCTGAAAATTCACTTGCTTAATGTTTGCTCCGTTGTCATTTCTATGCAGAACAAGACAAACGCTGCTCAAGAGATACATGTAATGCTGCGAGATCACGTGAACGTCCTCAACACAGTGTTCAGTAGCGTGCAATTTCCAGTGCATACAGATGAGACGGAACAAACGACAAACATGCATATACAATTCGAAATTCATACAATAAATGTAGGTATTCGTTTTTAAATTGTATTTGTAAGTATGCTTTATATAATATTAATAAACAGCATTACTGCTGTTACAGTATAATGGTATGCAATTATGTAGGCTGCATATTGATCTTTATTGATGATAAAACTATTTGCATATTGTTGATTTGGTTATTACCACAACAAAATATGGTCTTCTCGGACAATTTACACATGATATGAATTAAGCAGTGTTAAATAAAGTTTGGAATATGTACCTATCCCTTTTAAATAATTATCAATTATAATTTTGGCAATATTTAGGAAAGCTCTTGTAATTACTTGACGTTTAACAATATTTCATGAATATTGCATAGACCTGTGCTATCAATCAGCATGCCTTACATTGAAAAGCTCACTGCAAGGAATATAAAGGTATGAATGTGTCAAACAAATGGTTAGATCATATTTTTCAGCGAGATAAATAAATCTCATCATGTTTGTCTAATTCACGAAAGGGTGTTCCCGAATCATGGGTAGGCTTTACATAATTCAATTGTTAAGAGTAACGCCAATACTGGCCTAATATTGATACACAGTATGCTCATATATTTCATAAAACCGTTGCTCTCCCTAGGTTATAAAACAGACTCGCGCAATACGTGTGCTGCATGCAAATCAGTGATTTTTAAACACAACAGAGATGTATATATGCTTGAATACGTGTTTAATGTCTGGATCGCATTTAAATGAATATATTTAAATTTGTTGAGTGGTCGGTAAAGCTTTAGATCAATTGGATTCTTCTTTTGTCATACTATATTTGACTAAAAAAACACAACGAACAAATACCCCTTTTCATTCCTATAGATCTGAAATGAAAGTATGTGCGACCAGACCTCCATGACCATCTGCAACCCTTCACGTGAGTACCAACAATTTCTGCAGAGTTACGGCGATGCAGTTCTTTATAGAAGATGTGAGTTGTATATTTTCGTGGCATCAGTATCTCACGTATTATTTCCTTCCTTCATTCACTCACTCTGTTAGCCAACTGATCAGTCACTCTTATTTAGGCATTATGGTTTCCAACACTTGTTGACTGACTGACCCACTGACAGATCGACGCCCGCATGCAGACACCTATTCACTCACAAACGAGATATTTACAACTAAAAAAAAGAATACAGATAAGCTATCATCAGTTGCTATGATTTACTTATAAAAAGATAGACAATACCAAGTGATCTACTAAACTTTTTTTTTCAGCTAACTTTCATCGCCCAATGCATGCGTGTGGAAGTAAGCATAATACGTTGTGATTTTCTATTCCAGTGACAAAAGACCCAGAAACAAAAATACATTATCCTGCTTATAATGCCCCTTCAGCCATGGATGATTACCTCCACGATGACTACTTCAGCAACACACAAAGCCAGCACTGCCTGTCTTTGCTCTTCACTGCCAGAAAAATCCGCAAAAAGAGCAAAGATGGAAATATCACCGTGAACGGTTTGGCAACGGGAGCTGAAATTGGTGGGTATTCAACTTTAGCAAGAAAATACTAAAATAGAATTTATGTCGAACAAAATTCTAAGTGTGAAAGATGTGAATCTTTCCACAGTCACTTTATATGATGTCAGGAAATCAATTGTCTTATGAATGCGCTATATTAGATCTGCGTGTGTGATCGTCATTGAATTATTATATGTTACACAGAACAATGACGTTTTGTTCTTTTTATTTGTATACACGACTTTCTAATTGGATTAAACGTAATACACATTTTCAAATTATTATATTTAATTTATGTGATTTGATATTCATTATGATAAGATTCAACCTAAACAAATACGTCGAATGNATACAACAATACATTATCCTGATTATGATACGCATGCAGACAGTGGTGATCCCATCCATGATGACTACTTCAGCAACAGACAAGGCCAGTACTGCCTGTCTGTGCTCTTCACTGCTAGAAAACTTCTCAAAAAGAGTCAAGAGGGAAATATCCGCGTGAACGGGTTGGCAATGGGAGCTGCAATTGGTGGGTATTCAACTTTAAGAAGAACATACTAATATAGAATTATTTTCGAACAAAATTGTGAGAGATGTGAATCTTTCCCCAGTCATTGTATATGATGTCAGGAAAAAAATTGTCTTATAAATGCGCTATATTAGATCTGCGTGTGTAATCGTCATTGAATTAGTATATGTTACCAAAGAACAATGATGTGTTGTTCTTGTTATTTGTGTACACGACTTTCTAATAGGATTAAACGTAATATTTATACACATTTTCAAATTATTATATTTAATTTCTGTGATCGGATATTCATTTAGATAAGATTCAACCTACATAAATACTTTGAATGGATGAAAATTAAACTCTACTTACCGTCATTGGTTGATGTTTAGGGACACCGGAAGGCGTGTGCAACGAAAGCAACTTTGCCTATGTTAACCTATACAAAGATGCGGAGAACCCCTACAATCCTAGCACCCAATCACATCTGGTTCTTGCACATGAGGTGGCTCATAGCCTTGGAGCGAAGGTACGTTCACATTTCACAAGTTGAATTTTAACTATTAACACGGTGAAACCATGACTCTACAAAAAGGACCTATTACATTTTACTGCACCAGATACTTAATTCATGTTTATGATAAATACTTTTTTTTAACATAAAAAAAGCACATAACAATACCAAAATCGATTTATAACACTGGAGCGACCACTATCGTGGAAAGCTAACTGAAAATGAATGGATATTTAAAACCAATCATGTGTACCCAAACCGTACACTAATACGCGGGTGTTAACAATATGTTTTAGCTAAATAATGATTAACAACACGATTTAAAAAAGACCATGAAAGAGAAAACTAAAATTTAAATTCAATTCACTTATTCAATGATTATATGGTATGTTAAACAAAGTTTAATACTGTATAAGTGACGATATAAACAAGGCATTAAAAACACGTTTTCCAAATTTACTAAAAATAACTCTTTTTTTTTCAGACTGATAATTATTTAATAAATATGTTACTATTTTTTTCAGCATGATTCAGATACTAGTTCGTGTAAGCCACTGATGGATCCGTTAGATGGCGCGGTTTTCCTCATGCACAATGTAACTGTTGATGGAACAGATCCCAATCATTATCGCCTCTCACCGTGCAGTGTGAACAGCATTACGAAGATCCTTACAGATCCTAGTCGAACTTTGTGTTTTAAAGGTTTGTACTTGTATTGTTTTCACAACCATACAATTGTCTTCATCTCAAAATAATTGTGGTTACTTTCACGCAACAGTTTTCTGTTAAGTTATTACTATATAGTATATCATATACTATTAAATGTACATTTTGTTTAATTATATTCAATAAATGCATTTTAAAGTAATGTATACATTTTAATCCCATCGGTATATGTCGATACAATAACTTCTCGTTAATATTATTAAATCCCAACCTGGTTTCTTATTCATTGTACGATAGTAAATGCATCCCAGCCTGGTTTCGTATTCATTGTACGATAGTTAAGGGTCTTGACATCGTTTAAGCATTTCAACCATATTCAAAATCTATACTTATATAAAACAATAGGAATTTCACATTTATATGGGCAATTATTCCTCTAAAGGGTAAGACAACTAAAAACAATAGTTGAACGATGCGGTCTATGTTCATTATTAGATCAATCACTGTCGGTCTGCGGTAATGGTCTGATAGAGGTAGGGGAGGAGTGTGATTGTGGGACTGTGTGTTACCTTGACGACGGCTGTCATTCCAGTCAAGAAGAGAATGGTTGCATGCTGAAACACACGAATAATAGGTATTATATGGTGTAATATTCGTAATATAGAATAGCATAAACACAATAAAATCCATTATTCTAATCCACTGAATGAGATAATGTACATAGAGTGTAAACGAGTTATAGATGCAACACCACCTATTGATTGCTTATAATCTAAATTGACAAAAACCTAAATGTTAAAGCAATGCAAATACGCTCCAAAAAGGTTAAATGCATGCATTTATCATATGACAACATTTGTCTTATGATAAATGCATGCATTTTACCTTCTTTATATTATCTATACAAACAGTAAATACATGTCAAAGATCAAAACGTGTAAAATGCAGGGGTGTGTGTTATATTTCTTGTTCTGACTTTACATTAATTCATCCGTAGACGGAAGCGCGAACAAAACCGCCAAGGATACATCATGCATCAGTATGGGACTCAATGGTATATGTACAAACAAGACCAACACCTGGACAAATGTGACATATATAATGACGGTAAGTACGGTGACACGCACTCTTGCAGGAACATTGAAAATTCATGAAGCATACACAGAAAGTGTTGAAATATTTAAATTTGTTTCTACACAAACTAATGATTGTTTCGTCACATTGATAATACAGATGGGTGATTCTTCATTTGTAGGTTTTCATGTAAATTATTTAAGTCTGGGTCATGGACAACGGGGTTTAATGCATAACGGTCGCTGTGGCGTAGTGTATATAGTGTCCGCCCAACGATCGGGAGGTTACGGGTTCGATCCCCACTGTGGGATCGTTCTTTAGATCTCACAAATTGACACCAAGTACTGGTTCTAGTCCCAGGAATCGGACTCGAGAGCATTTAGAGCACTTGCCGCTTTTATTGTATTGTTCGTTTAAAGGAAGTCCCGTCTTAGCAAAAATCCAGTTAAGGCGGAAAGTTTCGTCCCTGGTAAGCCTGTGCGGACTGCAAAAGGCTTATCTGCGACTTTTTACGCACATGCATTAAGCCCCTTTGTCCCAGAACGAGGCTCATTTGATGAAAATAAATTTCGTTTGCAAGTAGCTCCAATCGTCAGTTAATAACATTTAAAATACACGTTTCATGGCTGGCTGGTAGCACATGTTTCAATGCAAGATCATTATTTTTAGAAACATTGGCTAGTTGTGACACTCGGGACCATAGCCATCTCTACCGTGTTATTTATCTCAGTCGCCTTACTTTTACGGAGATACGGACTAACGTTGTGGTTCCCCTATCAATCATCTGCCACATGTCGTTCATGTGAAAGAGTGTCCAGCACAAGCGTGGACAAGACAGATTATCATATGGTAAAAGATTTGCCCACTGGATTAACTAGAATTTCAACCGTGGATTCGCATAGCAATCTTTTAGCCAGTTATAGCAACGCCGATGCCCACAGTGACTGTGTGCATGAAACGTGCATAAAACGTTTCAAAATGTCTAACAAAGAAATGTTTTAAAAACGATTACACTGCCTT
>VMBQ01009022.1:9782-34268 GCA_007657795.1 Dreissena rostriformis
CGCCCTTTATGAACGCGACCGTCGCCCTTATATATGCGATATCTCGCCCTTTGAACACGACCGTCGCCCTTTATGAACGCGACCGTCGCCCTTTTATATGCGATATCTCGAATATAAAAGGGCGACGGTCGCGTTCTAAAAGGGCGACGGTCGTGTTCAAAGGGCGACGGTCGTGTTCAAAGGGCGAGATATCGCATATAAAAGGGCGACGGTCGCATTCATAAAGGGCGACGGTCGTGTTCAAAGGACGACGGTCGTGTTCAAAGGGCGAGATATCGCATATAAAAGGGAAACTGTCGCACAAGGGCGATATTTCGTGTTAAATATATCTTGCGTCGCCGCGACTGTCGCGCAAAATATCGTGCGTCGCCGCGACTGTCCCGCAACATATCGTGTATCGTGTGTCGCCCTTGATGAAAGAAAGGCGAGATTATAGATGGCACTATCCGGATTCCGTATAATACGTCTAGACCTGTGGCTTTGTTTACTGAATCACTATAACCTTTGTGTACTCATGGGCATATTTGCTAGTGTATTACTCAATGAACTGGCTGAGCCGTCTGCTAAAGTATTTGAATACAGCGTAGGCCTAGTGTATCAGACCATAAGTTATGATCCTTTTTAATATGGCGTGAAATAATTTTCTATTAATAAATAGTCCATATAAAAGTTGCTTGGTTATATTTGAGACCAAGGCCTCATATCAACCTCCTGGAACTGGAACCAGCATAGCTGGATCAAATTGTTGTATGTGAGAGAAAGGAACGACAACTCTGCATGGAGATTGGCCCTATATATGCAAGAAGTGCTCGATATGCATTCAGACCACGATTCATTGCTGGATTTATATCTAATTCTAACACGGCACGTGCCAAATTTCATATAAACAAAGAAGAAAATCGTCTAGTGGTTATTGTGCAATAATTATGGGTGGAGCTTATACACTGAAAGCACGCGCTGTAACTAAACAAAACATGCCGATACATTTTCCACCAGCGCAATAATCCGGTGTTTTATGAATGAAAGTCACGTGACAAATACTACGCTATGAAAACAAATGCGCAAAATTGACCCAATTTCACACGGTGTTCGTCTGCTGCTTCAATACTAAAATGGCTGAAGTTCGAATCGGGGCAGTGTGCTCTTATCGCGGATCAAATGAGAGTTATCGATACAAGACATGATGGACTTGTTAAAAAGTTCTTGATTCGATCCGTGACAAGTGGAGAAATTAAATGCGTTTTCAATTTTGAAATCTTTGAGAAATATACAAGTATATACAAGGTAGTTGCAATAATTCAACTCTCA
This sequence comes from Dreissena rostriformis, assembly GCA_007657795.1. NCBI lineage: Eukaryota > Metazoa > Mollusca > Bivalvia > Myida > Dreissenidae > Dreissena > Dreissena rostriformis. The sequence goes on from VMBQ01009022.1 coordinate 11,091, forward strand.
ACTTTATAACCCAAGCCAATGGGTTGCTGAGAGTTGCAATGCGCCGTCTCTTGTCCAAAGGTGCAACATTTGATCACCAATGCAAGGGCCAAGGAACACTGAAACTGCAAAAGCTTATCAACGTTTACCTGTCTTAACCACAAACTCATGCAAATGGTACCATTAAAGCAAGAAATAATTGCTTTGTATTGACTTTGTTTATCTTTCGTAAGCTCTATCCACCATATTGGAAAACTGACCCAATATCGGTTAGGTCGCAGTACACCAATATTTTGCACATCGGGTTATGTGATGTAGCCTAAGTCGATAACGATGTAGAGTATTCCATACAGAATCACTGTTTCAAATTTAAAAATAAAAATGTCAGCGAGAAAAAGTGTGTTGAAACATCGTCGTGTTTTTTTAGAGAGCATGCAAAGAATAACATCCGTAGGTTGCCATTCAGGTAAATTTAACGTGTTTTTGAAGTTTATTCATTATTTTCCTCAATTTGTCACGAACGACGTCTGTTTAGGGAAGCGCACTGATTCGCTGCGCTGAACTGCACTTGTGTTTATGAAGGGGCCTATGGACTCCCAGAGCCGCCACAGCAAAAATTATCAAAGGCTCTGGGAGTCCGTTAATATAGACTACATACAAGGAAGTGGACGATTTTTATTGAGGGCGGATATCTGATCGACAGAACAGTCGAAAGTTATTTTTATGGGCGGAACTTCACATAAAATAGTACACACAAAAAAATAAGATACATTGTATAAATCTTTAGAAAAAACCGTGTTAGAATCGAAATAATTCATGTTTGTTATAGTTTGTTGTCGAATAACCCACGGCCGGAAGTTTAGATGCGTAGGGATTAAATCACGAGTGCGAACGAACACGAATTATTTCTTAATTGAATCCTGAAAATGGTACCGATAGCTACTTGAACACACTTGCGACAGACGGAGAATACTGATACGTCTTTTTTACGGCGAACTTTGTGCATTTTCAAACATCGATTGGATTTTTTACACAGACTATCGCGTCTATGGCGTTCTTAAAACTTCGCCGTTTTCCTGTGGTCGATCATATCAGGTACGCCTACGTCCGAGCAAATGATAAATGCGTGTCGTCGGTGGTCCTTCAATAATGTGTTTATTTATTCTGTTTTGAAAATGAAATTTCCAGCGATATTCAGTATCGAAGAAGTGTTCAATGCACCCTCTCCGTTTTGCTTTCATACGCACTTATCAGAACATGCTTCAATATGTGCACCAGTCTTTCGAAATTGATATAATTTTATATGAAAATGTTCCTCAAGTGGCAATAATTTCTTAAATTATGCATCAAATGGCTGCATCAAATGGCTGCATAATTCTATTCTGCTGCTGCCTCGTCCTGCATGCGTGGCTACGTCGCTGCATGAGGTTGCGTTAAGAAGTTTGAGGGCTCGTATTTCGTGGCTACGTCGCTGCATAAGGTTGCGTTAAGAAGTTTGAGGGCTTGTATTTCGTGGCTACGTCGCTGCATGAGGTTGCGTTAAGAAGTTTGAGGGCTCGTATTTCGTGGCTACGTCGCTGCATGAGGTTGCGTTAAGAAGTTTGAGGGCTCGTATTTTGTGGCTACGTCGCTGCATGAGGTTGAGTTAAGAAGTTTCAGGGCTCGTATTTCGTGGCTACGTCGCTGCAGGAGGTTGCGTTAAGAAGTTTCAGGGCTCGTATTTCGTGGCTACGTCTCTGCATGAGGTCGCGTTAAGAAGTTTCAGGGCTCGTATTTCGTGGCTACGTCGCTACATGAAGTTGCGTTAAGAAGTTTCAGGGCTCGTATTTTGCACTCGCACGCTCTCAAAAAGCGAGAGAAAAAATAGTTTTGCGAGTCATATGTTAGTCTATGTGCAAAACAGAGCGAGAAAAATTGTGTGATCGTAACTATACCAATCTCCGTTATACAGCGTAACGTGTAAACAGCCTAACAGTATATAAATGCATTCAAACATATTTTAACAAAAAAAGCTTTAAAGGAACCTTTTCACGTTTTGGTAAATTGACAAAACTGGAAAAAATTGTTTCCGGTTCGCAATTTTCGTTTTAGTAATGATATTTGTAAGGAAACGTTAATACTGAACATTTACCATGCTCTAAAATATCCACTATATGCATCTTTTGACGAATTTAGATGCTTTGTACAGGTACCGTTCCTGTTGCGAGTTCTTGAAACAACACTGCATTAGTTCATCGAGACAGTGTTTTGTCAACGACATGAGAACCATATCATCAGCTGAAGTGGGGCATGATCAACTAGTGTTATTAATTTTAAGACCATACTCCACTCTGTCGAGGCTTTCCAAAAGATTATTTATAAACAGACTACACATAAACGCGCTGCTGACTTGGCCTTGTCTTGCGCCTTGTAATATATTAAACCATTGGGACGTTATTCCGTGAGTTTTAACACTACTGCGTACGTTTTCGAGTAGATTACAGTATATATTGAATAATTTCAGGTCAATACCGGTTTTGTAGTTTTAAAAGTAGGAGACTATGGGGTACATAGCCAAATGCCATTTTGACTTATGGATAGCAACTGAATAGATACTATTTAGTATCACGTGCGTAGTTGATACATTCACGTACCATAAACGCGCTCATATGACAACTTACATTTTTCTGGAAGCCGCATTGTAACAGACTGAAAGATTCACATTTACTTTGTTCTGTTAAATCAAGTAGCACTTGTGTGTTGAAATTGAGAACGGTCGAGCATAATGATATGGCTCTGTAACTACTAGGGTCTTTCTTTTTTTATCGCCACCTTTGTACATAACTGTTATAATGCCTTTTTTAAGATCATCTGGACAATATTCGTGTATTGCCATTGCGTTGAAAAGTGTTGTTATGACCTTTAACAATAAGTTGCCGTCGGTTGTAACATTGGGTCATCAATTTATACATCATTATTGGGCCAAAGCCTCAACTATACATTGTAATACATTGGGTCTGATCCAGTAACTTAGTGTTGTGAGGTTTAACCTCTTCTGCAAAGATTTACTGATATATATTGTAGGCCAGTCAATCTACCCCAAACAGGGGGTCAACCTAGAACTAATTGCAAAAGTTTTGAAAATTGGTTTTTCTGTTACTATTTTGTGTCCACAAGAACCCATAGAAAGTCCTGAACTTTTGCAGTTGCGGATTTGGAAATATTGACGTCATAATACAACATGTACAAGGGGTTTCTTAAATATATGGAAAAGCCTTTGATTCGCCTGAATCTCCATATTTATCTTAATAATTTACTTTGCATTCATTGTATCACAACGAATATAGTATGTAATAATAGAAAGCATGTTTTTCAATCAATTTAAATGTTTTTTTTATCACAGGATAGTACTTACGAGGACAAAATTTTAAGGTAATATTACCCCACCCACTAATGTCATTTCATACAAGTACTAGTAAAACATGTGGCAAATCAAACTAATTGAAACCGTTTCGAATGTTTGATTTTCTGTTGGTAGTATGTGCCTGCAAGTAATCATCAAAATTCATCGACTTTCACAGGTGCAGATTTTGAAATATTAGCACTGGAATACAAGAGAGTTGTGATTTATCTTTATATACAAAATCCTGTGACGAGACTGAACACACATATGCATTATAAAAAAATGAAGTTTTCTTTAAATGTTTCACAACAAATGATAATAAGTTGGTTGCAAATATGCTGTTCAATCGATTTGAACAGTTTATTTCACTGGAAAATACTTACAAGGGCTTCAATAAGAATCCACACAAGTACTAGTGCAAAGTTGTAAACATGTGCAACACGCAACCTATTGTAATGACAAAAGCATTTATGTTTAGTTAAAACAGAAATAAGCATTAACAAAAATGTAGCAATTAAAAACAACTTTTAAATAGACAGTGTCTTTCACCAACTGATTGTGATAAAGAAATAATGATGGACAGACTACAGTAAAACGACAGTGCTTCATGAAAACAATGAAATGTATCCCGTATAAATGAAAGTCTTCACTTATTCGCACCTGAATATTTACAATAGTGGAACACTTTAGATCTCATCATTTTTATGTTCTTGTATGTCCAAGAATCCAAGTGAGTTGGAACAACAAACCCCTTTACACTCTTTGCACGCACTGGAGCATTCAATACCATGTTTACGACAAGAACACTTTGTAGAATCACAGTTTATTTTACAGCTCATCTAACTACTTAAAGTAGTTTTGCAGGTGCTGACGGCAATGTCATTTTCACAGGAAGAAGGACTTAATTCACGATATGCCAGCCATAATCAAGAGGGTTGAGGCTTGTGATGCCCATCCAGACTTGGGCTTGGTAAAACACACCCAGGCTGTGAAATGTTGCTGCATCAGACGTATTGGTATACATGTTCTATCAAAGCAAAAGTAAGACAGTTGAAATCCTGTAATTGTTCCCAGCACCACTATATCTGGTAGGTCCCAATATGTGGGTATAAGACTACAGGCCCAATAAGTGGGCAAGTTTAAGTATATATATATAAACATCTGAGGTGTCCTCATGTTGAACATGCTGGCGTGCGTTAATGTTCAACACCTCAGATGTCATTCTTAAGGGTCCAGTGGCGTAACCAGAGGCACGTTTAAGCCGCGGTAGTCTAGAGGGTGCATGAATGTGTGCTTTTTGGAGGCCCCTCAAACCATATTTAACTAAATTCATAACCTAATATAGCTACTTTAGAATCAGTAATTACAATTTACCATACGTTGAATATTATTTGGTGATTATTAGTATTATGATAAAATATAATATAATATAATATATATAGGTAGTCGCGTCTGTACACGTTGGGTAACTTTAATTTAATGTTCTCTGTAATTTGTGTGTGAACTTTCGCGGGAAATGGACACAGGTGCTCGAACAATCGGTTTCCGCTACGGAACATCACAGACAGTTGGAAAGTATCCGGGACGTGTGCCCCACATTGAACCTTGCTGATATTCTACACGTAGATGAGCCCGCGTCCCTCTGGCAAATATCAAGGATTTCGCCTAAGCTAGCTCCCTTAGTAACCTCCCTGATGGCACAATTGGGAAGATTCCTATCTAGATCGTACCCAGCAGTGTGCTCATTGTGTGGATTACAAACGGAAAACAAACTTTTACACTCAGTGTGTTTTTTTCGAAAAAGGAACTGTTAAGAGAATCACTTTGGGATGCTGTCATTTACCAAAAGGGGATTAAATGTTTTATAAAATTAACACGAAGGACACCACTAGAACACATTGTAATGTTATTTCAAATGACGCTAGCAATTGCAGACGACAATCGCCTGAATGCTCATTTAGCAAACAAATTGTTGAGACTAGTTTATTAGTATTGGCGTGTGCTTATTATAATGAAATCATGGTTTAACTCTTTCGCCATGAGATAAATGCTGTATAAGACCATCTTGAACTGTGTATTACATTTCAGGTCAATCGTATTTCTATTGTTGTTTGTATACATGTACATGTATTAATATGCATACCTATTTAATTATCTACTGTATATATTAATGTTGTAAATATTTGTTGTATATGTGTTATGCTCTCCATGAATGGAGGAAATAAAGAATCTATCTATCTACTTATTACGAATGTTTGAGATCAGAATAACATGTTATACATACAGTTCAAATAATTGTCAATTTTCCGCGAAAGTACAGAGAACTTTAAATTAAAGTTACTTAACGTGCACAGACGCGACTACCTATCCGCCATATTGGGTTAATCATGAAATAATACTATAATTGAAGACCAGGTTTCCCGATCGTTACTTCTCGAGTGTTCGCTGTTATATTTTAGCATCATACTAATAATCACCAAATAATATTCAACGTATGCTTTCAATGGTAGATTACGCCCAAGGCCACTAACCCGAATCCTCGAAACGTTCCTGAATTGATCTTGGCGACAATTACACTTGTAACTTGTAAACCGCCCACGTGGACAATGTATAAACCGCCTACGTGGAAATGACCACGTTGTAAAGATTTTAGTGCGGGTGTAGTATTTCGCAATAGTGTACTTAAGATGGAGAACCAATTTTCTATAAATATACTACAGCCAATGAACTCACGAGTGTATTTATATTAACCAAACGGCGAAAGGCGTGTCATTACCTACACGTTGTTTCGCGCGATGTGTCAACTTACAACAGGCAACTTAATGACAACTGAAAATTGCGCTCAAAGAAAATTACTATATATAGTGTATACTTTCTCAATGTTATTTTAAATTAAGAACTCGATCGACTGGAAAACACACGGGACACATACATTTGACATATATTCGTTATTTTTCCGAAAAAAATACTTAATAATTGAAATACCATGGGCCCAATGGCATTGATGGGCCCCCGGATGGGCCCATATCTTTCAAAGTTAGCATCCCTGTTCGGGGAATGGGACAACACAAAGGCGAATATAATTATGCTGGGGTTGGACGCTGCAGGTTTGTAGATCTTTCCCTTTTTTTGTAAAATGTAAATATACATTTTTAAATTAACACAATCACTGTACGATTATCGTATAAACTAATGTTTCAACAATATTGCCCGGGACTTCAATTGCGTACGATAAATAAGCGGTGTGGACTAGGGTAATAAAAAAGAAATTCCGCCATTGCAAATTTAAGGGAAATACGTATGTGACGCGAATGTCAATGCAGTGGTTATATGCGATTTTGCATATACAATTATATGTAATGGGCCTTATAATTTTCATTACACATCTCACGGTTTCAGTGATAATCATTTGATATATTATATCCACACAGGTAAGACGACAGTTCTGTACAAGCTAAAGCTCAACGAGACGGTGAGCACCATCCCCACCATAGGCTTCAACGTGGAGACGGTATCCCCTGTAAAGGGCCTGACGTTTACAGTCTGGGACGTGGGCGGTCAGAAGAAGATCCGGCAGCTCTGGGGGCACTATTTCCAGATCTCCGATGGTATGTCGGTAAAATTAAAAACATTATCTTTTGTTGAAGCATCGAATAGTGCAATACATCTTCCTTTTTTTAAACATTGCACATTTTTTCGAAAAAAATGTATAATAATTGTTACTCAAGTATGGAAGTTTGACTAAAGAAGCGCTACGTCCCTTTCTGCAGGTGTGACTCAATTAACAAATAGTTAAGTAAACATTTATACATTTAAGCTCGATAGCACCGAACACCTAAGGTTTATTAAGATAATTTCGAGTCCGTTTCCTGAAGATTCAGTACTTGATGTGTTTGTAGACGATTTTGAGAGAGATCACAGAGCATGTGTAACATAGCTGCAGGTCCAACCATAATTTCATAAATAGAAATAGATGTTTTAATAATGTAAGAAAATGTTAAAAAGTTTATTTACATCAAAATTTATAAATAAAATAACTATTGTAATTAATGATAAATCTTATATCATAATAATAATGGTTCTATAAAGAAAATATTTGAATGTTAGGAACAATAATAACATAAATGAAATTTGGACATTTAATAGCAAATCTTTATGATATATTGGCCATGATTACAGGATTTTTTTGCATGTAGAAACATGACATACCTTACATTCATTGTAAAAGGTAGACTAAATCAACAATTTGAAAGGTCAAATATATGATATTCTAAATGTAAGAATCTGTTACTTAGATACTGTATTATCCCAGTTGATAAAATGGTTAAAGGTATTGACACAGAAAATCTAATCATACTAAGTATTTCATATATCCATTGAGCTATGCCGGTCAAAGGGATTACTAGTATACCTTGTTGTCGCTAAACATACAGAGTGCTGCAACGGGAATCGAAATCCTATTAAATTATCTCTCATATCCATTGGATTATGCATGAAGACAGAACATTAAATATTCAAACCAGATATCTAAGAAGAATATTCAATTGGTTCATACATGAAATAACTTGGCTACTTCGTTCCCGAGGAACGTCTTGTTGGAACAACATTCAATCAATCGGCAAATAACACGTGGTAAGGGAACTCTTTGACCGAGCCAATTGGAAATCAACGGGTGTTCAGTTAATCGCTTTGACCAATCAAATTTGTTGTGAGGAATATCATTATTTTATGTTTATGTGTATTTCAATATAAAACTAGATGTTAATGTAAAGAGAACTAGAGTAGATTCTGCGGTTAGATTTGACAATCAAAGAGAGCGGTCACGCTTTCGTGTCGTGGCGGCCATGTTGGCCCGCCGCGCTGTTAGATTGTATTTCACGAACATTAACAAGCGTTGTGTTAGAAAATATTCAACAGAAATAAATCGAGATGAAAATAGAAACGAACTTTGTGTTTTGTTCCTGTGTGTCCACAACGAACAATATGATTAATTACGTCACACAGGGATTGAATCCGGGTCCTCTCGATCGCTGGGCCATTAAAAAATAGCATTTTGTCATGTTTTTTTTTTACACAAGAGCATTAGGCTCACAAGTTTACATGGTTGGTTATAAGGACACATAACACTGGGTGATTTTTTTTTAGTTATGATTAAGGGCGATTAGTAAGGTTTACGTGAAGAGTGATGTCTTTTTTTCCAGGCCTGATCTACGTGGTGGACAGCAATGATCGAGAGCGCATGCTCGAGTCCCAGGAGGAGTTGTTCGGGATTCTCGAGAGCGACGCGATGAGAGGTGTGCCGGTGGTCGTGCTGGCCAACAAACAGGACCTGCCCAGTGAGTGGGATATATATTAATTATAAGTAAAATTTAACGTGTGCTACTTCGGTAATCAAGATTCGATCGTGTACGTTGTTTTTGCGTAAAGATACTTCGACAATTCTAACAATAATACGTGTAGTTTAACATCCGAGAGAAAAGAGTCGTTAATTGGGGCGATACTCAATAATCATGCGCAAAGTATTTTGATTATTACATGATCTTTTAAACCTTTTGGCAGTTATATTTGTATTTTTTTTAACAATGGACCGCTCAGGATAATAACTTGTTCTGCTTTGTTTGAAGGTTCTTTTGCAACCTTATGTGTTTCAACCCTTTGTCTATAGCAAATAACCGTATTTCATGTTAGGATATATACTAATTGAATGCTTACGCGTATTTTGCAAGAATGTGCCTCTTATGTAAAACCATAAGTTTAAAAAGACAAGGTTACATACGTGTATTTTGTTTTTACTTTAGATGCCATGAACTCGTCAAAGATAGTAGAATACCTCCACCTAAACAAATTATCAGACCGGAAGTGGTACGTCCAGGGCACGAACGCTGTCAGCGGGGACGGTATAAACGAAGCCATGGACCAGTTGGCAACTTTAGTGAATGATTTTAAACGGAAGCGATCGCATTGATGATTCAGAATACACGGATAGTATTGAAGTATGATATGATTCGCCATTAGCGTCGGAAAATGTGTGTGCGCGCTGTTTCCGATGAAAATATTTATTTGGTATATACTATTGATCAGATGCCACTTGTCAATCAATTATTAAGTTGGCTTAGATATAAGTGGTGAATGATGGCACACGCGTTGTTTTGTAATAATTATTTAATAAATATATCTATTTTAAATAAGAAAAAGTAACAAACATCGACACATGGAACGGCAGAGCGAACGTTTTTATCGTCACCACAGCTCGTGCGTGTTTCTTAACAGTACTCAATATATCTGGGCATCGCCATTCACGGTTGCTTATGTCGTTGTTTATTGTGATTGTCTCATATTAAAACTTATTTGTAAAGCACGAAAGATAATCTGTAATAACTCAATCGCTGTCGTGTTCGTCTATAGATATACAGGTAAAGAAGTTATAATTGTTGCATAGTGTTAATATATTTGAAAATCAAAATTGCTCTTGTCCCAAAGATACTCACGGCATTGAAGTATGTTTTATGTAAAGATTGGGTATATACATTGACCTCTGACAATAACCTTCGACCGATCGGTACCTGGTTCTTGTGTGTGCCAGTTCGTACGTCTTAGTATGCTTATACATTATATATAAAACAGTAACGCTCATGTTAATTTTTTGTTGTTGTTGTTGTTGTTGTTGTATTTACCATTGATCTTAGCCGTGACATTGACCTTAATTGAACCTTGAACACTGGTTCTTGATTGTAAACACATGTTATTATTATTGTTAGTATATGTAATGATATAGAACAAAGATGTTTATGAATGGGTTCAACCGTTGTCAATGTTGTGTCTTATTGTTGTACCCCTGTGATATAATACGTTTCTAGCATCGTTTTATAAATAGTTTTTATAACTTTTATTTAAAATATAAGAAAATAAAAACATTTGGACAGAGCGTTACGCTATTAATTTACAGATGAATGCGTATGAATACTATTATACAAGGACAAAAATATTACTGTTTGGTAAAACAGAATATTTACGATCTTTAATGTATGCAAAATAAGCAGATATCAAATAATTTTAATAATGTTTTAAGCATAATTACACTATTATATAAATCATGGTATTATATGTTATAGCTATTATCTTGAATCATTGCGATCGCAATAAATGCATATTTTTATTTATACTTTCAAAGAGCACTTATATGGCTTATTTAACCCTTTAAACATTTTATTACAATCCATTATCGCTCAAATATAAACATCTACATTTTTGTACATAATAACAAAAATATATTACAACATTCATGGCGTAATCCCTTAAAACATAACTTATCATTTCTAAGTGATAGTTAATAGACTCGTGAGAGTTCAATGAAGAATAATGCATGATTTAGTAAAATACAATACTTAAATACTATCCTATTTTGCATCTTACACATTACTTGTTCTTCTTATTATTGTTTTTGCGAATTTTAAAGTAGATTGTGACACATCTTTTCGATTGCTGCTCAAAGTCATCATATTTTGTGTCTTTAGTTTGGATTGTCTGGTTCAACTCCATGTGTTCATGCTAAAAAAGACTGCGACTGTCGCGCAAAATATCGTGCGTCGCCGCGACTATCGCGCAAAATAGGCGACTGTCGCGCAAAATATCGTGCGTCGCCGCGACTGTCGCGCAAAAATCGTGTATCGCTTCGAGTGTCGTGTGTCGCCCTTGATGAAAAAAAGACGAGATTATAGATGGCACTATCCGGATTCCGTAAATTATCGTTCTTATATTGAAACTTCGAGTATACTTGCAAGCAGGATAATTTGGCCAAGGTCACCATTACTTAAAAAAAAATACAAATTGAAGTACGGTTTAAAATTACTATTAAACTTTAACTTCAAAACAAAGATAATTTGTTAATTTCTACGTTTTTTTGTATCAAGTTGTATGATAATTGACAGGAACATCAAGTGCGCAAATTAGATCGAATTGTTATTTCTTTCTGTGAAGGATGGTACCAGCAGACGCGGGAGCCAACTCGAAACTGCTGCCCATGTTGGAATGTGCCGTCTGCAGCGAGATCTACAACCAGGCGGACCGACTGCCCCGCCAGTTGCCATGTCAACACACGTACTGCACGCGCTGTCTGGTAAAAATGTTGGCGGGATCTTCCGTGTGTTGTCCAACATGTCGTGAGCAGCATACGACAGACGGAGCAGATGAAACGAGTATCCCAAAGTCGAGGATGCACTGTGAGCTACTAGACGTGGTTTTCAGAGGTGTGAATACGAATTCAATTGAAACGCCAATGTGCGCGTATTGTGATGAGGATCACGTGGTATCATTCTGTTACACGTGCACGAAGTCGATGCGTGACACGTGCTTGGCAGCGCATAAGAAACAGAAAGACTCGCGAGAGCACAAAGTCCGCGATGTAGACACTGATAGCAAACCTTCGGCCGGTGGTTATGAGCGAGCTGTGCATGTTACCAAGATGGCAGATGTGCCTGTAACCAAGATGGCTGCGAAACAAAACGGAAGTCTCGATACCACGGTCAGAGTACATGCGAAATGCATGCAACCAGGTAACGAGACGCAGGATGTGGTTCAGTTCTGTCAGGGATGTCGGACTGTGGTGTGTAAAAGCTGCCTTTCCGAGCAACACAGCGGGAATTCGTGCATGAGCCTCACTTAAGCTTTACAGTCTTGCGAAGATAAAGTGACCGAAGAATTAGAACGATTTCAAGACGGTTCAGAGGGTAACAGTATCAGACATGTATGCGATAATGTTACAAGAGACCGCAGTAGTATTGTAGAATTCCTCGATAAACGTCTTCAACTGCTGTATTCCTCATATATCGATGTGCTAGGTGAAGCCAAAGATAACCAACTTGAGCACCTGAAACAAAACTCAGATACAATTACGCGCGAGAGTTGAATGAAATTAAGGGACGTGTTGATGCAAGCGTTTCTCGTCTGAAGGCGTGGGTACATCCAGCCGATGACCGAGCACGTGGTGACCTCGCGGAGAGGATTAAGTCTGGTTTTACGTTGCTAAGGGAACTGGAAGACCTGGAGGTGGAGTCCGGGACCGTCATGTAAGCTACACACAGGCGTGCACCACGGAGGACTTCCGGTTAATTGTAGGAGTCCTGGGAACCGTAGACACGTATACAGCCGGTCAGAATTTTAGGCGCGTTTTTGATAGAAAACTTGATTTGATCTGTAGAGTGTCAGCGTAAACTGTTCATGTTGGGGTTTTTAAGAAAATTAGATTTTTTGTATTTTCTTGATTACCGTAAATGACTTTTAAAATGATATGTTCACTAATTTCTTTCGTGACCACCCGCTTAGTGCCCTTGGATCTTCCACGATGCTAATTAATATTTGATGTGATCACTTGCTATTAAAAATTCGATAATATACCGAAACTTATACATTTTATTTACATTTGTATTTCATATTTAGCGTGCCATACTTTGGTATTTTTCGGACAAGTACCTTTTTAAGCCGCCCAGGTGTTAATTTTCTCCGTTTTGAAGCAATGNTATTAAAAATTCGATATTATACCGAAACCTATACATTTTATTTATTTTATATTGAGCGTGCCATACTTTGGTATTTTTCGGACAAGAACCTTTTTAAGCCGCCATGGTGTTAATTTTCTCCGTTTTGAAGCAATGAATTAACAGTTTTATTTTCACTTTTTTTTATACAGACATTCACGTTTATTACACCAATATTTCATACAATCGTCTGGAAAACAACATTAAAATATGTCAGATCTATTTCGCTAAATTGCGCGGACAAGTTACATTTCTTTTTATACCCCCATTACCATTGGTAATGGGGGCTATATAGGAGTCACTTTGTCGGTCTGTCTGTCCCGAAAATTTCATCCGATCTTCACCAAACTTGGTCAGAAGTTGTATCTAGATGATGTCTAGGTCAATTTTGAATATGGGTCATGCCGGGTCAAAAACTAGGTCACGGGGTCACTTAGTGCGTTTTAAACCGAAAGTTTGTCCGGACCATAACTATGTCATTTATCGTTAGATTTTAAAATGACTTGGTTCATTTGTTCACCATCATTGGACGATGTGTCATGCGAAAGAAGTATGTCGATATCTCCAAGGTCAAGGTCACACTTTGAGTTCAAAGGTCAAAAATGGCCATAAATGAGCTTGTCCGGGCCATTACTATGTCGTTCATTGTGAGATTTTAAAATCATTTGGCACATTTGTTCACCATCATTGGACGGTGTGTCATGCGAAAGAATTACGTCGATATCTGCAACGTCAAGGTCACACTTTGAGTTCAAAGGTCAAAAATGGCCATACATGATCTTGTCCGGGTCATAACTATGCCATTCATTGTGAAATTTTAAAATTACTCTGTATATTTGTCCACAATCATTGGACGGTGTGTCATGCAAAAGAATTACGTCGATATCTCCAAGGTCAAGGTCACACTTTGAGTTCAAATGTCAAAAATGGCCATAAATGATCTTGTCCGGGCCATAACTATGTTATTCATTGTGATATTTTAAAATTACTCTGTACATTTGTTCACAATCATTGGACGGTGTGTTGTGCGAAACAATTACGTTGATATCTCTAAGGTCAAGGTCGCACTTTGAGTTCAAAGGTCAAAAATGGCCATAAATGAACTTGTCCGGGCCATAACTATGTAATTCATTGTGAGATTTTAAAATGACTCTGTACATTTGGTGCCATGCGAAAGAATTCAAGAGTTCAAAGGTCAAAATGGCCATAAATGATAATGGCATAATAATTCTTAAAAATCGCCATAAATAAGCTCCTCTTGTTTTGTGAAGACAGCATGCAAAATATTCTGTGTAAATGCAGCTTGTGGGGGTATACGTCATGTCTGTGACAAAGCTCTAGTTGTTGGTGTGGTGAAGTGGTTTATCTTTAAAGTTAAGTGAGATTTAGAACTGTAGTTATGGTGTCGTTAATTTGTTTATCTTATTGATGTTGTGACTGTTGTTGATGCTTCTTCTCTTGCTGCTGATGATGAGGATGGTGACCGTGATGATGATGATGATGATGATGATAATGATGATGATGAGGAGGAGGAGGATGAGGATTAGGATGAGGATGATGATGAGGAGGATGAGGGTGATGATGATGATGATGATTGATGATGAGGATGATTGATGATGATGATGATTGATGATGAGGATGAGGATGAGGATGATGATGATGATGAGGAGGAGGATGATGATGATGATTGATGATGATGATGATTGATGAGGATGATGATGAGGAGGAGGAGGATGAGGATGATTGATGATGAGGATGAGGATGATGATTTATTTGCCAATGACAATTGAAAAGCTTATGTTCAAATGCGTTATAAAACAGAAAATGAGCATTTGACATGCTTTTGTTCTCTTAAGTGATGAATTGTCAGAAACGTTTTATTTTCCTGTTCCAACAGGAAATTGGCCCATTGTTTATACAAATCATTTAGAGTGGATGGCTCGCTAAATTACTTGAATTTTGATTGTGTAGTTTGTTGTTTTTCTTAGAAAATCCCATGTATAAGAAGTCATTAAACTAACGTCCATTTGTTTCTCAATTTGTGTGTTTTATATAAAAATGCTTGGTATGGAAATCGGAGGCATTTAATGTGCATATTAATCTATGTGAAATCTTTTCCAAAGATGTTTTAAAATCATCAAGTTTTGACCTAAATTGAGTCAATTATGATATAAATGTATTTTAATAATTGTATTCTAAAATCACACTAATTGACCTTAAGTTTGCACAAAAGTAATTGTATATTAATTGTATATTAATTGTCATACTCTTTAATTGTATATTAATTGTCATACTCTTTAATTGTATATTAATTGTCATACTCTTTAATTGTATATTAATTGTCATACTCTTTAATTGTATATTAATTGTCATACTCTTTAATTGTATATTAATTGTCATACTCTTTAACTGTATATTAATTGTCATACTCTTTAACTGTATATTAATTGTCATACTCTTTAATTGTATATTAATTGTCATACTCTTTAACTGTATATTAATTGTCATACTCTTTAACTGTATATTAATTGTCATACTCTTTAATTGTATATTAATTGTCATACTCTTTAACTGTATATTAATTGTCATACTCTTTAACTGTATATTAATTGTCATACTCTTTAATTGTATATTAATTGTCATACTCTTTAACTGTATATTAATTGTCATACTCTTTAACTGTATATTAATTGTCATACTCTTTAATTGTATATTAATTGTCATACTCTTTAACTGTATATTAATTGTCATACTCTTTAACTGTATATTAATTGTCATACTCTTTAATTGTATATTAATTGTCATACTCTTTAACTGTATATTAATTGTCATACTCTTTAACTGTATATTAATTGTCATACTCTTTAATTGTATATTAATTGTCATACTCTTTAACTGTATATTAATTGTCATACTCTTTAACTGTATATTAATTGTCATACTCTTTAATTGTATATTAATTGTCATACTCTTTAACTGTATATTAATTGTCATACTCTTTAACTGTATATTAATTGTCATACTCTTTAATTGTATATTAATTGTCATACTCTTTAACTGTATATTAATTGTCATACTCTTTAACTGTATATTAATTGTCATACTCTTTAATTGTATATTAATTGTCATACTCTTTAACTGTATATTAATTGTCATACTCTTTAACTGTATATTAATTGTCATACTCTTTAATTGTATATTAATTGTCATACTCTTTAACTGTATATTAATTGTCATACTCTTTAACTGTATATTAATTGTCATACTCTTTAATTGTATATTAATTGTCATACTCTTTAACTGTATATTAATTGTCATACTCTTTAACTGTATATTAATTGTCATACTCTTTAATTGTATATTAATTGTCATACTCTTTAACTGTATATTAATTGTCATACTCTTTAACTGTATATTAATTGTCATACTCTTTAATTGTATATTAATTGTCATACTCTTTAACTGTATATTAATTGTCATACTCTTTAACTGTATATTAATTGTCATACTCTTTAATTGTATATTAATTGTCATACTCTTTAACTGTATATTAATTGTCATACTCTTTAACTGTATATTAATTGTCATACTCTTTAATTGTATATTAATTGTCATACTCTTTAACTGTATATTAATTGTCATACTCTTTAACTGTATATTAATTGTCATACTCTTTAATTGTATATTAATTGTCATACTCTTTAACTGTATATTAATTGTCATACTCTTTAACTGTATATTAATTGTCATACTCTTTAATTGTATATTAATTGTCATACTCTNGACCCCCCCCGACGAAAATCACTCTATATTACACTTGAGAATAACTGTCAATTGTCCCTATAACAGCCAATTAATTTCACTCCGAAAGTCATGTTTGAACTGAAAACAACGGTCGAGCATCAGTCGTTTCGAGTCGCGAAAAGTCAGAACACAAACAAAACAGGTGCACGTAACAATAAGAATGTGTATTTGTAGCAATTATCAGCTACAGTCATAGCGACAAAGCATGAGTGGGTGACAAAGTCAATAGATCTTTATTTCTGATAAGTGTTAAAAACAACACTAAGCTGGTGAGTGTTGTTATAAGAAGGCGATGAAAGGATAAGTGATTGTCTATTAAGGAAAAACAGACATTGAATTGCAACTTTTATAACAAACTTAGTATTTTTTAACAAGATGTTGGTGTCTTTTTCCTTGATTTAGAACGATACAGTTATACCGTACTTTCGGTTAATGACAGCGAATCCGCTTTTATATTTGCTTTGACGTGACGTCAATGACACATGACAATCTTTATTTAAAAAAACATCCAAATGAACGTTATACAGACTGTCGGATTTACTGAATGAACAAGATGCATAAGTAAACAACAATTCTATCGTTGATAAAGTCATAGATTTAGTATTTAGTTTAAAGAAAGTTATGAAATTTAGTCAATTTAAAAGACATTATTCTGTATTATTCAATAGAAGTTATTTATGTTATTAAGCCTAGTTGTAAGCAATAAGCCTTTGATTTACATTGTGTGCGAACGACTGGGTGGGGTTACGACGTAGCAATACTGCCGACTGACCTGCAACCGTCTATGAAGTGGTGATCCGAGAATAGTGGTCACTTGTCGACAATGGTCTCTTTGGTCATTTCCCTTGACTGCTGTTCTCAGTTTTGACTGTATAGCTATTGTGAAACCTTGCTTACTCTCTAGAAGTCGCTTTTTGCCAATCATCATAAAATTTCCTCAGAATATTTGTTCTAATGATTTCTCGGCCCAGTTAAAAAATGGTTCTGGTCTGTTGATTAACATGACGGCCTATTCAGCATTATTCAATTCCAATATTTTAGAGTTATTTTTTGTAAAAAAAAAAAACTTGTTTTCAAATAAGGGGCATACTTCTTTCACCATTAGTAAATAAAAACTCCTCAACAATAGAAACCTCGCCTTGTTTAAGTATTTTCATGACTTTTCTTTACTGTGTAGGACTTTTTCAATGGTTTATGAGACTATTTTAAATAATGACATACTAATAATCAAGTCAGCAAGCTCTGAGTATGTCAGTGATTACATGTACCTATTGAGAGAATGTTATTGATGTGTATGTCATGAGGTTTGTGTAAGAGTATCTTTATTAACATAATAATTCTGAAAGGAATTTACTACATTGATAACACTCTCTTTTACAGTACATAAGTTAGTCCTTCAGGTGACAAGATATTTGTCACTTACAATTACCAGAACCAAGGTCCTCACCCTGGCCACAGATTCTCCATATAATTATAGTTGACATACATTCATGCGTACAGGGGAATACATCTTGGAAGAGGAAATACAGAGGGTTATCATGTGACAAACAAGATGGCGATGCCCATGCCGAGACATGTACTTTCCACAGTTTTATACCCTGTATTACTCTTATAAATTGTTAAAATTGCCTCTCACTTTCCAACCATATCAGCAAGAAAGTGATTAGTGTTTATATCATATTAATATTCACTCTATATCTCGCCTTTACCCGCTGCGAAATGTTTAGCAGGATGACCTAATAACAGCTCCACTAAGAAAATTTGCAAGTAAAGTCAAGATACAACGCGAATTTTAAAACGCTAATCACTTTCTTACTGATATGGCTGGAAAGTGAGCGTCATTTAAAAATTAAACAAAAGTAAAAAAGGGTATAAAACGGCGAAAAATACATGTCTAGGGCATGGACGTCGCCATCTTGACTATCAGGTGATTACCCCCTCTGTAATAAAGGTGAGGAGATGAAGTGTCTCATGCATTACACAGGCCTCAAGGTCAAGGTCACTATTCAAGGTCAAAAGTCAAAACATAGTATTGAGCCCAGCTAGGATTTTCGAATGGAAGAAGTTACAAGCATACTGAGACAAGCTCGCACCTCAGGTCTCTAGGTCAGAGGTCAAATATAATAAATTCAAAGATCTTCTTTCCAATATTCACCTAAAAACAACTCATTTAATGGGCATATGTCTAATAATATGACCCTATTTTTACAATTATGTATATCTATTATGAAACTGATGTGGAAATTGCTAGTAAAACATGAAGCCATAAATACAATTCACACCAAATTTAATTTTCCTTAACACATTGCAATGAGAAAACTTAAGAATGGTAGAATGATAAAGGTCATAAAAATATTTCCTGTGCCTTAAATAAGGCAAGTGCCATTGAAATGCTAAGTACTACACTTTTGTTTCAGGTTTAGCTCTTTAAAAAATTCATGATCAAAGTATATTTACTGATCTTTCTCTTCTCTTTATTTCTATGGTGTACTAAGTACAACATATTTACTTCAGCACTTGAAGTTTGTATTGGTTCTAAAACTACTTGCTAAACTACTGAAGAGAGGACTTCCTTTACAACCCATTGTCTCTCTTTTTTCTTGAAATCTGTCTGTCACGTATAGTTTAAGGTTACCATGGCATAATGGATATAGTGTTCGCTTAGTGAACCGAGAGGTCACGGTTAAATCCCACCATGGGGGTGTTCTTTAGATCTCCCCAATAGACACCAAGAAATGATTCTACCCAGGAAACAGACTAGAGAGCGTTTCAATAAACCTTAGACTTTCGCTGCAATTGAGCTAAAATAAAGAGGTCTAAACTTAACTATGGTCGAACCCCTATGAGACATCACATCCTATTTGTGACTTATGAAGTCTGGTATTTATCTGAGAATCTATAAATAATAGTTTAATAATGTTGTTTACCTGGATAGATTCTCTGTAGGGAATAAAATAAATCTGTTTGTAACAGTCTTTGTAGACTGCCAGAAAAGATAATAGGAGTATAAATAAAACTTCCGTACAGCGCAGTTGTTCATGCAGATAATTGTATATATTCTTTGACTGAAATGGTGTATTCATGCAAACCATAGGCAGATTTGAACTGTTTGATATAGAGGTTAAAGCCGGCCGAGTTGATGTTGGTATATTTTCCCATTTGTATTATGTGTCGCAAAAAAAGTGATTACGAGTCAAAATGTGATGGTATTTATGTCAGATGTGCAAAAAATTTGGTCAAAATCGGTCAAGAAATGCCCAACTTCAGTACAAAGATAGGGCTTTTCAATTTCTGTCCATGGACAGAAATAATCTAAATTTAAACACGCTCGGGTCACATGTAAAACCATGTGACCATTGCATCATTGTTTACAACGTCATTTGCCATGGGAAACCGTGTTATTTAGTAGTTCTTCTTTGTTTTGAAAAGCGCGGAAGTGGAAATAACGTGAAATTGGCGCTCACGTGACCCAAAGCGTGCATATGTCACAGGTTAATAATAGTCTTGAGGATTCCGTTAAGTACATGATTAGGTTTTGTATTTTTAATGCTTTTGGCACAATTTTTGCGAAAATCAGTATGGAAGAGTTAAGCTTCTGAATGTATCTGACAAATACTGATCAATTCTGGTCAGTTGAGAAAACCAAATTGTTGTGAGAAATATTGACTCGGCCGGCTTTAAGCCAGACTAAAACATGGCAAAGGAGGGGGGGAGGGGGGGCAGATTCTGAAAAATGGCAGGGTGACATTTTTCAGATTTTTTTTGGATGGTAATCTTTGTTTATTGGAAGTGACTTAATTACACTGTTTCCACTTAAGTACTTATATTCAAGCATCCATTCAGCATATATCCATGAGGTTTACTCTTTATCAAATATAATTTGATGTTAATATCAAGTCACACTGTATTTTTGTCTCCAAAATTGCCAAAAGCCAATACAAAAATATTTGGTGTTTCTTTATTAACCAGAGCATTGACACATAAAAAAAGGGTGGGGCATAAAAAATAGAAGGGCCCCCCTGCTTTTCTGCTTTAGCTAAAAACCTAGTATGATGATTTATTGTTATAAAACAAGTATTAACTAAGTTGGGTAATTGCTGTATTAGTAATATCATTAAATGTATATTTAATCCACAAATAATATTACTCAGGCATCCATGATTGAAGACCATGAATGAGCATGGTTAATGGCAATGATTGACCTTGCTAAATAATTAACCATGCTTAAGAACAGTGAATGGTTTTGTTAAGGTTTGTTTGAGCATGGGTAAGGTCCATGATTGACCATGAATGAAGACCATTATTGGCTATGTTTTAGGTCCATGATTTATGTATGGTTAAGGAAATGGTTGATCATGGTTAATGATCATGTTTGGCTATGTTACAGGATCGTGATTGGCTATGGTACACGACCGTGATTGGCTATGATACAGAATCATGATTATCTTTGGTACAGTATCATAATTGACTATGGTACAGGATCATGATTGGCTATGGTACAGGATCATGATTGTCTATGGTACAGGATCATGATTGTATATGGTACAGTATCATAATCGACTATGGTACAGGATCATGATTGGCTATGTTACAGGATCATGATTGGCTATGGTACAGGATCATTATTGGCTATGGTACAGAATCATGATTGTCTATGGTACAGTATCATAATTGACTATGGTACAGGATCATGATTGGCTATGGTACAGTATCATGATTGTCTATGTTACAGTATCATAATTGGCTATGGTAGAGGACCATGACTGACCATGTTTAACCAAGGTTTAGGACCAAGATTGGCAATAGTTGATATGATAAATGATCTTGGTAAACCCAATTTTGACTTGAATTCTGACTTATATGATAAAAAATGCTAAATTTATGTATTTAATAATCATTTTAACACTTTGTAATGTCACAAAATATAACGATAACATCGATATCAGAACTCTCCAAATTATTCAATCGCTTCTCGTTTGTAACGCTTTATAATTTTCAGGTTTTTAAATCATCAAAAGATGCATATAATNTACCATTCTAAATTTGGGTTGTTGTTTTTATGTTTGAATACATTACTAGTATCATCATCACCATTATGATCATCATCATCAAAAACAAATTCAACATCACAATGCCATGCCCTTGGTGGCCATCTTTTTCAACAGACTGGAACCATTATTCAAACTCAGCCAAGTTTTCTTTATAACAACTGTGCTGACCAATGTTTATGAAGATTTGGCTTAAAATGTGACTCCTTGAGAGTAAAATTAAAGAAAGAAAAAAAAAGGAATCATCAACTGGGCTCGAACCACTGACCCTTGAAGTAAAAGCCTAGCACTTAAACCAATCGGCCATCCGTGCTCATACAGTGGGTGTTTTATTGTACACATAATATAAGCAATCCTTGTAATGTCACAAAATATAACGATAACATCAGAACTCTCCAAATTATTCAATCGCGTCTCGTTTGTCACGCTTTATAATTTTCAGGTTTTTAAATCATCAAAAGATGCATATAATGGATATTTAAGAGCATTGTAAATGTTCAGTATTACTGTTTCCTTGCACATATAATAACTACAACAAAAATTTGCAAATCAATTTTGTCAATTTTGTGAATTTACCAAAAAATGAAAAGGTCCGTTTAAGGACAATAATTGACCATGCTTAAGATTATGGGAATGGTTAGGTTAAGGTTTGTTTGAGCATTGGTAAGGTCCATGTTTGACCATTAATAAAGACCATGATTGGCTCATAGTTGCCTCCCTTGGATAACATGGCGGAAAAATTGCACGTGTGATTTTTTTAATATTTTTTGGATTATAAATATCATGGGTGTGGATATAACGATGTGGCGTGCGCGAATTGGTTGCTTTATATGTAGAGGCAAACGCATTAAACGTCTTAAAGTCATTATATTGACCAATGGCATCAAAAAATCAATTTCCTTGATTTNTCACTTGTTGCGACAAACGGTGTGACCCTGATGCATTGGAAGTATTGATCATCCATCCATGTGCGACCACCACACGATGGCTCTAGGAATCCATGTACAAAAAATTGGAACGCTGGCTGTAGCTAAACTGATGAATAACATTGATTTTAAGTACATGACCTGCATTTCGCTGCTGTGAAACACAAAACTTGGATTTGTCATGATTTTTGGAAAAAAATCTGAACATTTTTCAACAGTTGATATTCATATTTAAAGAAAGCCTATCGCAGTTTTTCCCCGATATTAGATAGATAGAAGATTTTATTTTATGATAAGATATCTGTTTATTTCGATTAAAAATATGACATACTATAATTAAGGGGTTACTAAACCTAAAGACCTAGAGACGTTTTTGACAAATTGACTCGTGTTGCGATGGCGGGATAAACATATCAACAGCAGGAATGTCCTTCGAAAAATATGGGGACATGTTGCACGTGTATTCAGCATTTAGCATTGAAAGTTTAAAAATGTCTGCTTGTAAC